>PVIH01025208.1:0-21121 GCA_004025045.1 Sigmodon hispidus
AATGGGAGAAGACCCCGACCCCTTGCCAGGAGCCAGCTTTTATACTGCCAAGCCCTAGCCTCTTACGTCTCCCCTTCTGATTGGTTGCAGACTCTCGCCTGACATGACGCAGGGTCAGAGGGCTTGGCTCACAGAGTGGAAACTTACCGGGGGACATGCGCAGAAGCGTTGTTTATCGCCTCGGCAGCGCCTTGGTACCAGAAACCTGCACCGTCTTTCCTGCTTGACCGGGCTCCCGGCTCCCTACAGGGAAAATATATAGAATTCTTTTAATTTCTTGGATTTAGGAGTTTAAGCACACAGGATTTTTTGATTCATCATTACTTAAATTAAATTTAAAGCATCCCCATGCCTTTTCTTCTCTTCTCTCACACATGCATACATTATCCTTCTTCCTGCTCTATATTTTACTCTTGTTTATTTTTTCATTCTTTTGTTGACTATTACTTCAGAGTCATTTGATTTTGGTCATCTCAATGTTATGATTTCTATTCAATCATCTTTCCCCATAAATCTGCTACTAACATCATTCAGTCATTTTTTTTTTCTAAAAAGCTGCAGTTGGATTTACTTAGATTTATTTTATGTCTTATGTAGTATAGTTTTTAATGCTTTTAAAAAAATAATTGAATTACTTTTTAAAAAATAATTGCACAGGCATTGCCTAAAGTTGATGTCATTTCTGTGTCTTTATGTATTGATTCTTTATTATCAATATGAATCATAATTTTCTCTTTCCATGTGAGTTAATATTTAAGAAGATTTCAAGTATATGTATATATATATATGTTATATGCTTGTGTCCTGATAAATCTGTAATTCTATAAAAAAAAGAGTCAAGCTTGACTATAGTGTGTAGTTAAAATATAAAGACAACATCCTTTTTCAAGCTTTTTAATTTTAGGTAGGTTTAGGGCAACTTTACCATATTGCTTAGATAATTTTCTTGTAATTATAAATCTACCTAATGCTCAATGACTTACAAAACTTTTGCTTTTGTCTGGAGTGTAGCCAAACATCTATGGTCTGTGTAATATTTAGAAATATATTCTATGAGAGTAGATTTGTTGAAAGATTTGGAAAGGTTCATGGTGTGTATCTGCTTATAAATATTGCCCTTCATCATCCAGGGACCCTCTGAAGATTTCCCATCCTCACAGGCTCTCTGCTGTTACTTCTTCTTTAGTACTGTGTCCTGGAAGCACCAATTATACTGATATATTGAACCTCCCAGAACTTTGTCTTCAATTAAGAGAGACTGCCATGCCCAGCTAGTTTCCCACTTTCTTCATTGCAACTGAGAAACCCTCATTCAGTCAATATGTCAGTGCACTGACGTTGCTCATCTCTTTCAGTGTTGTTTGACATTTAGTGCCTGATACTCATCGTCTGAAATCCTTCAATATAACTTTACCCAATTTCTTTTACTTTCTTTATTTCTTTCCTTCTGTTGTCTCAATTTTTAGAAAAAGGATAAAATATTGGTCATCATTATTCTGTCTAGGACCCAGAAAGAAACTTAAAGGTGTACATTAGAATTTGCAAAGAGAATAGTTCTGCAAAGTTGTGTCAGAGGGGTTAACAGTATTGTTTAAATTTTCCAAAGTAAGAAGAAAGACAGCAATCTTTTTCTTATTTCCCTTTAATGTGAAGAGAGTGATTTTAGAGACACAGAGTAGTTTGATTATTATATTTATTACTATTATTATGTTATTAATACCATGAGTATACTTGATCAGTATGCATGTTTGCTCCTGAATACACGTGTGTGTGTGTGTGTGTGTGTGTGTGTGTGCATATGTTCCACAGAAGAGGTGAGAGTTCAACCTTGTGGAGTTGGGTCTTTCTTTCCCATTCTCAGTTCTGAAAATGGTACCCAGATCATCAAGATTTTGCAGCAAGCATTTTACCTGCTAAGACTTTTCCCTGGTCCAATAATTGATTTTTTTTTATTTTCCATCCATTTTATTCCCTTCTTTTAAATTGATTGCAAACATAGACATTTTCTTGAATATATAAAGATTGAGTTAATTTTCTAGAAATATTAAATTTTGAAAGACAAGTGAATAACTTCTCTACTGAAAAATATGTTAATATGTCTTAGAATTTTTACCCCCAAAGATGTAATATCTCACTGAAAATAAAAATAGATTCTGAAAGTTACTTTTCAGACATCATTATATTGATGGACATGAAACAGAGAAGAATTAGAGAATGGTTATAATGGAATCAGACAGAGAACAATAAGAAGGGTGAGGAATATGTGGCCATCACAAAATAGAAGCTATAGGGGATGTCTCCCTTAAGGAAAGCCAGAAGATGATGCTTCACAGAACATGTTCTGTTCCACATAGAAAAAAAGGCAGAAAAACCAAAGGCCATGAAATCAAATTATTCAGATTCCAACTCCTTCAGTATCTGAAGCTGTTTAATTAGTGCAGTTAAAACTCATAATAATCCTTTTCATTAGAAACAAAGCTTAATGACTTTGTATATACTAATATGTTTTTTAGAAAGTTGGACTTCATAAGTTTCAAAAATGTCTGTGAATCTAACATACTTTTCTTCAAACTAGCTATATCAAAATTTATAAAATTATTAGGCAGAGATAAATCTTTCAAAAAATATAAAACAGATAAAATAGTTTGGTCAGATACTGGGGGAAAGTACAATGAAAATAACCAAGGCTTCTAATGAGCAAATTTTCTCAACAGTTTGGACTTAACCAATTTTTAGATATATACAAGGTAAGAGAACCATCAGTAACACAAGAAATTTCAAAACTATTATTTGTAAAAACAGATGGAATGTTGTTAGTGCTCCATGTGTACAAATTTATATGCACTCAATTTTAAACACATTACACATTCACATAATTCAGAACTGGGGGAAGGGGTGACTAAAACCAGCCACTTAGAGCTGCTAAAGACAACAGGTTTTCAAACAAACTGCAGTATTGTTTTACATGTTTAACTTAGCTCCTGAAACAAAATGTGGAGAATGTGTATTTTAACATAGATATTTTTCTGCTGTCTCCAATTAATGTTTTCTTTTTACAGCTTGTTATAAAAAGGCAATTCTTTTTGCAAACCCTGAAGAAATCTAGCAGCTAAGGCTCAGAGGAGGTGGAAAAGAGCCAGGGAGCTTAACTCACCAGTCGCAGTGCTACCTGTAGGTTGGTTCCAGCAGACTGAAACTCAGTACCCACTAGACAGACATGAAAACAACTCATATTAAGTAATGCTAAAAACTGAGCAACAGATGTGTGGAGACTATATATAGGGGTGGCTTTGGACCTATAGAAGTGTGTTTTTGCTTACAAAAGCACATGCTCTTTATACGAGCCTTTTACCAATGTAGTAACATACCTTTACATAGCTAACATGAAGCATTGTGAAATAGAAAAAGAAACTTTTTAACTGAAAGTGCATTAGGTAAGTTAATTCTTTCAGTGGTCTTCTACTGCTTCTAAAAATAAAATTTAATGTGTGAACTTTATATTTAGTATGTTGGGATCATAACTTGTCTCTCTAACATAATACATAAAGCTCCAGTCTGTATCTATCCTAGTTTAAGCTGGTATCTATCTCTAACTTTGAGGGTGATTGTTTTCCTCTTTCTTGTTTTCTGTTTTCTGCTCTATGATGCTAACACAGACCGTTAAACTTAATATGGTCTTAAGATGATAAGTATAGGATCTCAATAAAAATTCCCTTTGAGGACACAGTTAGCTTCATCATTCCTAGGTCCAGTGCCGTTATTGGTTATTCTCCTTTCCGTATATCCAGATGTATTAGGAAAATATTTGATAATGTTAAAGGCAAGATAAACTTATTTCACATTTCATAACTGGATGCACATATATCTTGATGAAGGTGCTTTTAGGGGATTAGTCTGCTAACAGGTTGATAGGGGTATCTGTGTGTATATACAACTAAATTGTCTGGGTTGTCAACTGTATTGCTAAGAGGAAGATGCTTGTATAGTCCAAGTCAAGTGAGGTTTTTAAGTTACAAAACATCTCTAATCTTTCTTCCTTCACAATAATTAACTATTAGACTTTTATTATCATGTATTGAGGCTTATGCTACCTATATGATATATCTATTGTTTGACTATGTCATTATATGTAGTATGAGATAAAAATCTAATTATTTAAATGTAATAGGTAATGCAATGTGTCAGAAAATAATAACATTAATTTTTACACTCTTTTCTGTGCCATTACACATCACTCTTATCCCTTATCATTGTCTAAAACCTGATATCTTATTTTTATTTTATTTTATTTATATGCATTGAACATCACAGATTCTCAAACATCCTTATGTTATTTACAACAGTGTTATAATTAGTAATATCATTCTCATTATCTTGTTTCTGTTTAAAACATATTTTCTTCATTTGCAGGTGTATATAGATTGCTTTGCTGAAGAATAGCTCACATTTAAAAAACACTGAAAAGAGAAAAGTTCCCTAAAGAGACTTGAGTTTAAATGTTAAAATCATTTCTTTTATAACCAGTGAAGTATTGAATTTAATCAGGCTATGGAAGAGATAGCCTATGGTTGGGAGGATACAGACTAGTGTTCATACATATGCATAAATTAAGATTCTTTGGAATTTGATGTTGCAGCCTGGAGAGTAGAGTAGTCATGAAGGCACCTCACTAAATATACTTCTACACTATTGTCCATCTTTATTTACATGTGTTGTCAAAACTGAGTCAGGAAAATATTCAAATACTTGGTAATGGTTAACACATTAACTGTGCTCATGATGTCACAGCTTTATTATGAACTTTAAATAGAAGTAATAAAAAATGTAGGATTTAAACAAGTAATGCAGATTATTTTTGGAGACAAGAGAATTAAGTCTAAAACCTCACAATAAAGATATCAAGTACAGTCTATAACTTCTCAGCAACTGTAAATTAACATCCTGCATAGATATGCACGTTTACTTTTAGAATATATGGTTTATTTTGGGATTATTGAAAATCAGTTCCAAGGAGAGTCTCTGTCATAACTGAACAAAGCTAGATACATACAGAATAAAGACTATAGAGACCGAGTTTTCAAAGAATCTTTGAGAAAACCCTTCTGAGTATGCTATGAATGTTATCATAAACAGAAACAAATGGGAAGAATTAGTGAAGGAATGTGATTCCAACATTTTGCCCTAAGAATTTAGTTTTCTGAGGTAACACCAGAAGTTTTATAACATTCCTTGAAAAACGCTCCAACTACCTATTTTTTTTCTTAGTTTTAATAGAATAAAATCTTTTTTATTTATGTATCCCCTTGTTCCAACTCCCTTCTCCCTCCTGGGATTTCCAGGGTCAGCCTTCAGCCTCCCTTCCCCCATCCTCCCATCCCCTCCCCACAAAGGGTGGATTAGCTCAGCATTCACTCCAGGCATGGTTTGAAAAATTAAATTACATTTAAAATTTCTTTGCTAAAATTATAGCTAAAGTGAGACTTTAGAACAGGTGAAGTGATGGGGTTGAATTCAAAGACCATTCATTACTGTTTCAGCATAAGATCAGTTCCACAGTGATAAAAATAGTACCAGTACCAACATTACAACCATTAACAAAGTCTTGATTCTTACAGAGAATAAGAAAACTTTGCATAAGCCATCATTTCTCTTTATGTGGGTTCTGTTCCTGCTGAACTGTTTGGTTCCTTAACTGGACTATTTGTATTTTCCACAATATTAATCATACAGTAAAAGAAAAAACATGCTGGATGGTTTAAAGTGGTTCTCAACCTTCCTAAACCTGTGACACTTTAAAACAGTGTGATATGTTATGGTAACCCCAACCACAAAATTATTTTGTCTCCTTATAACTTTAATTCTGCTACTGTTATAAATTGCAAATCTGATATATGAGATATATGATACAAAACTATATGGAAGTTGTAATCTGCAGTTGTGAATGACTGGAACATAGATGAATGCCAAATTACCCTCAAAAAAACTATTTTGTACATATTATACAATGGCATTATTTATCTATCTATCATCTATCTACCTACATACCTATCATCTATATTAGTCAGGGTTCTCTATAAACAGGTGTCTACCCAGTTGTAGACCAGCAGGGTATACTTCTGTAGGCAAGCCTCTCCACCAACATTCATCATTTGACTGCAATCCACAAGTACTACTACCTACCATAAATCTATACATTCACTTCAATCTCAGCAGCTCCCTGACACATAATCCACTATGGATTAAGACATGAATGACACTTCTTTCATCTCAGCCTGAAAGACTAGTCTCTACGACCTCAGCACTAGGGAACAACCCATGTCCCCTTAGTCTCTTCCATTGCTGCCTTAGATGTTTGCCAACAGGGAAAACTTTTGTGGACAGGTATCCATATCAACATATTCCATTGGACCCTGCAATCTACAAGTCAAACTCTTTCACTCTAACTCACCCATCCTCCTGTGACCTCAGTAACACTCTGAGATACAGAATCCACTAGTCCCTATTGGACCAAGAGCTCCAATTGCACCAAGAGGTCAAATTGTACAAAAAAACCTCCTGAGTCATAGAACCTACCAGCTTTAATTATGCAAATAGTGCCAACAAGACCATGTATGGCTTCCTGAGACAAAGACACAAGAACAACAGATTAGACTTGGACCAAGAAGGGTACTACTTGCACCAAATGGAGATATGGATGGATAGATATCAATGGAAGAATACCTACCACATAAAAAGCAATGTGACACCACTAGAAACTAATAGTTCAACAACAAAAAGACCTGACCAAAACAATGTAAAAGTAAAAGAAAATAACCTTAAAAATAAATGTTTAAAGATGATAGAGGTCTTTAAAAAGGAAATGATTTTTTTCTTTTAAGAAATCAAGGAAATGACAAAAAATGGAAGAAATAAAAAAAAAACCCTTAAATAATGCTAAGAAAAATAAGAAAAAAATAATCAAACAATTGAAGGAAACAGTTCAAGACTTTAAAATTAAAATGGAAGCAATATTGAAGACACACACTAGCGAATGTGAGTATATGAACAAAGAACAAGAGATGCAAGCAATCCAACAGAATGCAAGAGATAAAAAGGAAAATCTCTGACATGGAAGATAAAATAGAGAAAACAGGTTTGTCAATCAAAGAAACCACTGAAGCCAAAAAAGTCATAATAAAAAATTTCCAGGAAAGCTGGGACACTTTGACAAGATCAAAATTAAGACACATGGGAACAGAAGGAGAAGAATACTAGCTCAAAGACACAAAATATATTCAACAAAATCAAAGAAAACCTTTTCATCCTAAAAAAGGAAATGCCCATGAATGTACAAAAAGCTTACAGAACCAAATAGACTAGGCCTCCAAAAAGACTGCTTGCCACATACAAATCAAAACACTAAACATACATAATAAAGAAAGAATATTAAGAGCAACAAAAGAAAGGAAACAAATAAACTATAAAGGCAGACTTATTAGAATAATATCCAACTTCTTTATAGAGGCTATGAAAGACAGAGGGTCTTGGTCAGACATTATACAGATACTAAGTGACCACAATTGTTAGCTCAGACTATTATATTCAGCAAAACTCTAACATAATATAGAGAAAGAAAAATTATTCCATAAAAAATTTGATTTAAAAAAATACCACATATCCAACCCTACAGGAAGCACTAGGAAACAAAGTTCAATGAAGGAAGTTGAATACAGCCATGGAAACATAGCAATAGATGAAACGCACAGCAGGAAGTTCCGAAGAAAGGAAACACACATACATACACACACATAAAATACACACACATACACACATACACACACCCACACCGCACATGCACACACAACACACACATATATACACACCACATATACATACATACACCATACACATATACATACCACATACATACACACACCACATACACATAAACACACCACCACATGCACACACCACACATACATACACACACCACACATGTGTATATACACTACACACATAAAAACATCACAAACACACATACACATACCACACACACATGTATACACCACACCATATATACACACTGCACACTTATACACACATACCACATATGCACACATACCACATATACACACCACACAACATATACACACCACACCACAAATACTTACCACACACAAAAGCATACACATACAAACACATACACATATGCACACATATATACACACATACACACACATATACACACACATACACACACATTCACACACACATACACACACATTACTATCAAAAATAGCAAGAATCAGCAATCATTGGTCATTAATATCTCTTAATATCAATAGACTCAATTCTCTTTTAAAAAACACAGATAAGAAAATTATTTTTAAAAATTCATACTTTTGCTGAATATAGGAAATGTACCTCAATATCAAAGACAGATACTACATCAGAATAAAGGGTTGGAAAATGGCTTTTCAATCAAGTGGATTTAAGAATTAAGCTGATGTAACTGTGCTAATTTCTAACAAAATAGACTTTAAACTAAAATCAATTTTAAAAATATCAGAAAAGATATTATATATTCATCACAGAAAATAAATCAAGATTTTGTCTCAATTGTGAACACTTGTGCCCCAAATACAAAGGCACTCATATGGAAAATGACATTACTAAAACTTAAATCACATATTTTTGATGTTGCTGAACTCTAACTTTTAGGTCCTGGTGGTCTGATATGATAGAAGGGATTATTTCCGTTTATTTGTATCTATTGATATTTGCTTTATGACCAATTATGTGGTCAATTTTAGAGAAAGTTCCATGTGGTACTGAGAAATATGTATATTTCTTTGTGTCTGGGTGGAAGCTTCTATAAATATCTATTAAATTCATTTGTATCATAACCTCTTTTAGACTCCTTATCTCTTTGTTGAGTCTCTGTCTGATTGACCTACCCTAGGGTGAAAGTCGGGTATTGAAGCCTACCATGATTAGGGATTTGAGCTTTAGTCTTGTTTCTTTTATACATAGATGGGTGCCCTTTTATTAGGGGCATAAATATTTAGGATTGAAATCTCCTCTTGATCAATTTTTCCTGAGATGAATAAGTAATGTCCATCCTGATCTATTGTAATTGATTTTAGATTAAAGTCTACTTTGTTAGATATTAGGGTGACAATACCAGCTTGTTTCTTAGGCCCATTTGATTGAAAAACCTTTTCCCAACCCTTTACTCTGAGCCTGTATCTGTATTTAAGGTTGAGGTGTGTCTCTTGTATGCAGCAGAAGGATAGCTTCTGTTTTTGTATCCATAGTGTTAGTGAGTGTCTTTTTATAGGTGAATTGAGTCCATTGATATTAAGTGATATTAGTGACTACTGATTGATATTTCCTGTTAATGTTGGTGGTAGCTTGTATGTATTTGCTTTCTTCTGTGGGATTATCAATTGTTTGTGGTTTCATGAGTGTATCTGGGATCCTGACGGAGGTTTCCCTCTAATGCTTTCTGAGGGACAAGATTTTTGGATTTGTATTGTTTAAGTCTGACTTTGTCATGAAATATCTTATTTATTCTCTCTATGGTGACTGATAGTTTTGCTGCTTATATTAGTCTATTTTGGCAGCCATGTTCTTTTAGTGTCTGTATAACTTGTGACCAAGACCTTGCTTTCATTGTTTCCATTGAATAATCAGGCATTATTCTGATGGTTCTGCTTTTGTTGATAAGGTGGCCCTTTTCTTTTGCAGCTCTTAAAATTTTTCTTTGTTCTGTATGTTTTGTGGCTTGATTATTATGTTGCAAGTCGATTTTTGGGAGGTCAAATCTATTTTGTGTTCTATAAGCTTCTTGTATCTTTATAGGCATTTCTTTCTTTAAGTTAGGGAAGTTTTCTTCTATGATTTTATTGAATATTGAATATATTATCTGTATCTTAGACCTGTTATTATTCTCCTTCTTCTATTCCTAATAGTCTCAGATTAGGTCTTTTCATGATGTCCCAAATTTCCTGAATGTTTTCTGTTATGGCTTTTTTGGTTTTAGTGTTTTCTTTGACTGATCTATTTATTTCCACTACTGAGTCTTCTACTCCAGAGATTCTCTCTTCTATGTCTTGGATTCTGTTTAATATGTTTGTATCTCTAGTTCCAGTTCGTTTCTTCAAGTTTTCTGTTTTGTCCTGCGAATGGGTAATAGATAAGGTATCCTGCATAAAATCATGGAAGGGAAGAGGAAGTGGCAAGGGGAGATGGAAAGAGAATGCAAGGGAACTGGATGGCTGAGTTAGGCAAGTTGGGCAACCTGACCTTTGCTTATAATAAATTTAATGCATACTGAAATTATCATCTCAGAACCTTCATGCAGCAACTGATAAAGCAGCTGCAGTGATCCACAGCTAAGCACTGGGCTGAGCTTTCACTCCAGTCAAAGAGAGGTATGAAGAATTATATGAACAAAGTCATCAAAATCATGATGGGGAAACCCACAAAGACAAGTGACCTAAGCTACTGGGAGCTCAGTGACTCTGGCTTGATAGTTGGGGATGCTATATGAAACCAAACTAGGCCCTCCAAATGTGGATGAAAGTTTTGTGGCTTGGGCAGTTTGTGACTCATCTGGCACTGAGACCAAAATTTATTCCTAGTGCATGAACTGCTGTTTGGAGTCCATTCCCTATAAAAAGATAACTTACTCATCCTTCATTCAGGGGTGTGGGTGTGGGCTTTTCTGCCTAAACTTAATATTCCAGACTCTGTTGACTCCCCAACCCACACTTAGGAGTGGACAGATGGGTGGGAAGGGGAGAGGCTGAGGCATGAGTGGAAGAACGCTGAATTGCTTTTGGTATGTAAAATAAAAAAAACTTTTAATTAAAAATATTTTTGCTGCTTGAGAAAATGGAAAAAAATACTTGTACCTTACAATCTAATATTAGAAAAGTTTCATTAGTTACATTTTGGTATATGAGAAAGTCTTTATTATCAGTCCATTTAAATATAAATCTCACATTTTATGCTGGCAATGTATGGGCAATTCTTTTCACATGAGAGCTAATAAGTGTTTAAGTTTTTATCTTTTTTCATTTAATTATATCACAAAGACTTTAAGATAACAAAATCTTTAAAAGGCAAGTATAGCCACTTCTGTGCTAGAATGAGGAACATGTAGAATTATGCCACATAGTCATCCTTGTTTGGGAAAGTGCATAATACACAAACATTCAACTGTCTCTCTAGAGTATACAAGTATTTAATTCTCTTTAGCAGATGCATGAAATAAGGAGTCTCCCAAGAATCACTTTAATGAAAATATGTATATGACACAGAAGCCAGAACTGCCCATGTTATTGCAATGCTGTTTCTTTAGGAAAACAGATGCTTTTATTAAATAATCATGACAGAGGCAAATTATTACCTTGTTGTGGGGAACATCTGTATCAGGCCATTGTAAGTTGTTTCACAGACACCTGAGACTTGATCATTTATATAGAACAAAAATCCAAGGTCATAGTGACATGTTACAGACCAGTTTGTAAGCTTCCAGAGCGGTGCCATGTGCATTGTACTCCCAAGCTGGGAAATGTAAACCATTACAATAACAATTTTAATTCATTCCTGAAGGGAGATCTCTATAATCTATGTGTGCCCTTCTTCATGGGCTCCTCCTAAAATTTTTGCTTTGAGGCTAATATTTCCAGCTTATAAGTTTTGAAGCCAATGCTAGAAACATTTGAACATCAATGTAATGTTGTGTATGATTAAAATCATTTCACACCACAACAGCAGATAAATCCAAGGTGAGCATATTTGAATAGTCATAACAATAACATAACAAGTAGGAAAAAGAACATATATGCAAACTTGGTTTTATCTAATGAAACAAACTATATTCTTTATACATTCTATGCCAAATACTTTTATACTTTCAATTAAAACTTGACGTATAATAGAGTCAACATATCAAATGAGATTTGAAACACATTACATAAAACAGAAGAAAGAATGACCTAATATGGTGGGAGGGGGAAGGGACCTTGAATAAGGATATAACAGGTTAGAAAGTGTAACTTCTTTGTTCATAATAATAATAATAAAAGAAAAAAAGCAAAGTTCCATGAAATAAAATGAAACACTTAGTATTTTAGAAGGATTCTATAGCTAAGAGATAATGGAGAAAATCTTCAGTGAGATGACATTCAGCTAAGATATTGATCAGAAATATTCATAAAGAAAGTAGTAGATATTCAATATAGAAAGAAAGAGACACATGATGCAGTTGCAGCTACGACCAGGAACTCTAGGACAATTGTCCAGCTTTGTGACAGATATATGAATCAAGCTTTACCAATATAAACAATGTTTGCAAGCAAGAGTAATTTTGGAAATAAGTGTGCAAAGTTTCACTTTACAGAGAAGCATGGCACAGGACAATGTTCTCACAGAAGCTGTTGTAGAACAAATTTTCTACTCTGTAAATATATATTATTCTCATTGTCAAATAAAGAGGTTACTGTAGTATGGGTGCATATGAAGAGATTAGTCAGAAGAGTTAGACACTGGAAAAAAAAAAAAGAGTCACAGGAGTAACAAGGAGATAAGGAGAAAAACAAGATGAATTTGCCAGTTGAAAAAAGGTAACACCAGGAGGCTGTGTGTAAAGAAAAAAATGTAGGTTAATCTGAAATGTAAGTGCTAGCTAAAATCAATTCTAAACTGTCAGTGAGCAGACATGCTGCCATTTGAAGAGAGGCTTCCTAACTCAGTATTATCTGAAAAAAAAAAAAACACTTGGCTCTTTTAACACTTCAGAGAGGTATATGAGTAGCAGGTGGTGGTACTCTACTTGGGTGGCAATATGGACCCTAAATTTTCCCAGATTTGAGGCAGTAAATGTGGCTCCTGCCAGTACCGCTGCCATAAAATTAAGCTCTTATAAGCCAAAGATCTTGGTGGAACCAGCTACCATAGTTGAGGTTTGAATTCTAGCCTGAAAGTTTTAATCCTAGCTACTGGTCTTATTCCTAACTACACTGTTTAGGAATTAAAGGTGTGGTCAGAAAAAGAAATATACAGTAAAGAAAGATTCAAATAAAAATTTCAAAAAAACTCTAAACAGAGTATTTAAATATATACATAGGTTTGGGAGAGGAAAGAAGGAGAATATTGAAATTCATTAAAAGAATAAAGTAGAATAATAATAATAATTAGCCACATAGCTGGAATACACAAAGAAAGTTTGGATACTGTATCTTATTTGTTGTCCTGAGGTATTTTTTAATATTAAGGAAGGAATAAGAGCTGCTAAGATACATTTGATTATAAATACTGCTAGATTAATCTAACCTGTACATTTTGAAAATGCCTTGACTTCAAAATTTAAGTCAAAAGATATGTTAGTTTGGAGAAGAGGTTATACTTTTCTTTCCACACACACACACAAAATCAAAGTCTGTGAATTCATTCCAGTTAAGAAAAATCAGGTCTGAGTGATAAAGATCTTCTGAAAGATCTCTGATGGGAATGGATGGCTCAGATAATCCAACATTTCAGAGTACCTGAGATTTCTCCATGAAGAACAGCTTTAAGGCTTCTGGTTGAGATTATCAAAATCTCACAGACTATTCTAGTCAAAACTAGCACATAATCGGTCAAGTTTACCATTAGTTAAAAGGTTTAAAAATTTCTGCTAGGTCCATTGCTATCAACTGACAAAGTCTTAATTTTTCTTTAAAAATCAAATCAGAAATCTTTTCAATTATATTTTTAATTTCTTATTAGTTTATGTGGTAGAAATATGCATTCTAACATAATATTTTGCTTTACATTAAAATTCCTGTAGGAGAACAATTAGAAGGTAAAATAACTAGAATACAATTAAGGACTAGATGCACATGAAATACATGTGCACTTTGTAGTTCCTCTTTCATGAAATACAATTCTCTTCCAGTTTCATCAGATAATTCTCTTGGACTATTTAAGCCCTGAATATTATATAAGAATTTGAAAAAATTATCTAGATTATGATTTTTACTCCATTTTGGGCCATATATTTGAAATGTCTCATAGTAATTCTTGGAAATCATTAAGATTCTGCAATCTATCTTTCCTAATTTGTACCTTCTGTGGTTTAATATTTGCATAGTTATTTTATATTTTAAATAATTAATAGAATCTCCTCTTTGTGTTTTCTACAGAAGCAATTTGTAATCCACAAACAGGCACAATTTTTTCTCACTTCTTCAAACTTCTTTCTAAATTTACTATATTTAAGACAGCTAATAAGATGTTGTTCATGTAAATGATAAGATTGTGGAAACTGCTTTTAAATTTATTTCCAATGCCTGGTGTACAAAATATTAGCATAGAGGTGACCTACTTAACACTGCCTGTGGGAGAAACTTCATTGACATCTCTTTATAAGCCTAGAATTATAGAGGTATAGTGAAGAACCAGTCTTTTAAGTAAAAAACTATAATAGGCCATCTTTTAGGTAACAGACAACGCAAGTGAATTGCAGAGTAGGAAAACTTTGGGAAGAGGAAAGGCAGAAAGGGATGCCAACCAGACGCAGGGAAAGAAAGATGAGAATGAAGGACTGAGCAAAAGTACCAAACCACATGGCTAAAGATAGATATAAATTATGGGTTGATTTAAATGTAAGAGCTAGACAGCAATAAGTCTGAACTATTGACCTAGACTTTACTATAATATTAAGCCTCTGAATCAATTATTTGGGAAGCAGCAGCACCTGGGTTATTTGAGAGTTTCTGGCTGGGACAGAAACAATGACTACATTCTAACTCACTCTATCCCTACTCCCTCTAACTCTGATGTTCTTACTACTTTCTTTTCTTCAAGGTTTCTTAAGCATTGGGTGATGTAGGCTAGATGATCCTTTTATGGTTGAATACTCATCAGTCCCTTGTTCTCAGGACATTTATTAGTTATAAATACCCAAAGTTATAACTGTTCACTGTGAAATGGGGGTATGATTTTTTTTAACCAGATCTTACCATGGCAGAGTTTGTGTGTATAAAAAAATTTTTTAGAAGATTATTAGATTATTAGAGAAACACGTTGTGTCCATTCAACAATATAAAAACAATGACTTTCTCATTATGATCCGTGATCTGCTTAGTCACAGAGATTTGAGCACTTTTATAGTACCAGATGTGCATCTGATATTGTAAGGTCACACTGCCTGTTTGAATGTATATCACATGTAGTTCTATTTCTCTTGGAGTTCAGAGAGGGTATCAGATTCCTACAACTGGACATAGGAAAAGTTATGTACTACTACATGGGTGGTAAGAGTTTACTGGGTTCTTTGCAAGAGCAACAAGTGATCATAAGAGTCAAGGCATTTCTTTCATCCTAGTGGGCATTTGGTTGGGAGTTCCTCAATGTTACACATGTATTTTGCTAAATTAGGATGTCAGCGGTCATCCTCCCCTAGCAGACTGCATATTATCCCTACTCAGAACCATAAAAATCTCACCAACAATGAATAATTTTCATATTAATTTTATAATTAATTAATTTTAGTTCCATATTAATTTTTCAGCGCTTTAACCAGTGTGTGTAGTATGTTTGGGATTTGAATCTTAATATTTAGATTGTTGGACAACTGTTTAGTTTTATTTCCACTGCTATAATAAAATATTAAAAAAAACAATGTAAGGAAACGAAGTTCAAAGTGGTTGGGTTTAAGTTGAGGTCTTTGATCCACTTGGATTGAGTTTTGTTTAGGGTGACAGGCTCGGATCTATTTGCATTTTTCTACACACTTCCATCCAGCTATGCCAACACCATTTGTTAAATATACTATCTTTTTTCCATTGAATGTTTTGGGACTCTTTGTCAAAGATAAGGTGTTCGTAGGTTTTTGGGTTAATGTCTGGATCCTCAATTCTATTCATTGGTCCACAAGTCTGTTTTTATGCCAGTACCAGGCTGTTTTTATTACTGTAGCTCTATAGTATAGCTTGAAGTCAGGGATGGTGATACCTCCTGAGGTTCTTTTGTTGAGTAAAATTGTTTTGGCAATCCTGGCTTTCCTGTTATTCTAAATGAAATTGAGTATTATTCTTTCAAGGTCCAAAAAATATTGCGTTGGGATTTTGATGGGCAGTGTGTTGAATCTGTAGATTGCCTTTGGTATAATTACCATTTTTACTATGTTGATCCCACCAATCCAGGAACATGGGAGAGCTTTCCATTTTCTGATATCCTCTTCAATTTCTTTCTTCAATGATTTAAAATTTTTGTCAAATAGGCCTGTTACTTCCTTGGTTATAGTTACTCCAAGGTATTTGATACTATTTGCAGCTATTATGGAGGGTAATGCTTCCCTTATTTCTTCTTCAGCTCTTCTATCTTTAGCGTATAGAAGGGCTACTGATTTCTTTGAGTTTATCTTGTATCCTGCTACATTGCTGAAGGTGTTTATCAGCAGTAGCAGTTCCTTAGAAGAATTTTGTGGGTCACTTATGTATACAGTCATATCATCTGCAAATAGAGATAGCTTCACTTCTTCTTTTCCAATTTGTATCCCCTTAATCTCTTTTCGTTCCCTTATTTCATTAGCCTAAACTTCAAGAACTATATTGAATAGATAAGGGGAGACAGGACATCCTTGTCTAGTTCCTGACTTTAGTGGGATTGCTTTGAGTTTTTCTCCATTAAGTTTGATACTGGCTGTCGGCTTCTTGTAAATCGCCTTAATTATATTTAGGTATTCTCCCTGAATTCCTGATCTCTTCAGGACTTTAATCATAAAGAAGTGTTGGATTTTGTCAAAGGCTTTTTCAGCATCTAAGGATATGATCATGTGGTTTTGTTCCTTTAGTTTGTTTATATGATGGTTAACATTTACAGTTTTTCGTATGTTAAACTAGTCCTGCATTTCTGGGATGAAGCCTACTTGGTCATGGTGGATGATATGTTTTATATATTGTTCTATACGATTTGCCAAAATTTTGTTGAGAATTTTCGCAAAAGGGAAATTGGTCTGTTATTCTCCTTCTTTGGTGTGTCTTTGAGTGTCTTGGGTATTAGGGTGATTTTGGCCTCATAAAAGGAATTTGGCAATATTCCTTCAGTTTACTGTGTGAAATAATTTGAGGAGTAATGGTAGTAATTCTTCTTTGAATGTCTGGTAGAATTCAGCAATGAAACCATCTGGACCAGTGCTTTTATTTTTGGGAATGTTTTTAATGACAGCTTCAATTTCCTTAAGGGTTATAGGCCTGTTTAGGTAATTAATCTGATCTTCATTTAATTTTGGTAGATGGTACCTGTCCAGAAAGCTGTCTATTTCTTCTAGGTTCTCTATTTTTGTGGAATACAGATTTTCAAAATATGATCTGATAATTCTCTGTATTTTCTGGGGGTCTGTTGTTATGTCCCCCTTTTCATTTCTGATTTTGTTGATATGGACACTCTCTCTCTGTTTTTTGATTAGTTTGGCTAAGGGCTTATCTATCTTGTTAACTTTCTCAAAGAACCAACTCTTAGATTCGTTGATTCTTTGTATTGTTCTTTTTGTTTCAATTGTATTGATTTCAGCTCTAAGTTTAATTATTTCCTTCCATCTACTCCTTCTAGGTGAGTTTGCTTCTAATTATTCTAAGGCTTTCAGCTGCGCTCTTAGGTCTCTAGTGTGGGATTTCTCAAGGTTTTTTTATATAGGCATCTAGCGCTATGAATTTTCCTCTTAAGACAGCTTTCATTGTGTCCCACAAGTTTGGATATGTTGTAGATTCATTTTCATTGAATTCTAGGAAGACTTTGATTTCTTTCTTAATTTCTTCCTTGACCCAGAGATGGCTCAACTGATTAATGTATAGTTTCCATGAGTTGGTAGGCTTTCTTTGGGTTTTGATGTTGTTGAACTCTAACTTTAGGCCCTGGTGGTTCAATATGTTACAAGGGATTATTTCCATTTTTTGTATCTGCTGATATTTGCTTTATGACCAATTCTGTGGTCAATTTTGGAGAAAGTTCCATGAGGAGCTGAGAAATATGTATATTCCTTTGCCTTTGGGTGGAAGGATCTGTAGATATCTATGAATTCCATTTGCATCATATCCTCATTTAGACTCCTTATTTCTCTGTTGAGGCTCTGTCTGGTTGATTTATCCAGGGTTGAAAGTGGGGTATTGAAGTATCCCACTATTAGGGTGTAAGAATTGATGTGGGATTCGAGCTTTAGCAGTGTTTCTTTTACATATGTAGGTGCCCCTATATTAGTGGCATCAATATTTAAGATGGAAATCTCCTCTTGACCAATTTTTCCTGTGATGAATAAGTAGTGACCATCTTGGTCCCTTTTTATTGCTTTTAGCTTAAAGTCTACTTTGTTAGATATTAGGATTGCAACCCCTGCTTGTTTATTAGGACCATTTGACTGGAAAATCTTTTCCCAACCCTTTATTCTAAGCCTGTTTCTGTCTTTGCATTTGAGGTGTGTTTCTTGTAGGCAACAGAAGGATGGCTTCTGTTGTTGTATTCATCTTGTTAGTGTGAGACATTTTATAAGAGAGTTGAGACCATTGATATTAAGGGAAATTAGTGACCTTTGATTCATATTTCCTGCCATTTTTGGTGGCAGCTTGTTTGTATTTCCTTTCTCTGGAGTATTCTTCTGTGGACTTATTGATTGTTTCTGATTTCGTGGGTGTATCTGGGGTCCTTAGGTTGGAGTTTTCCCTCTAATACTCTCTGTAGTGCTGGATTGGTAGATAGATATTCTTTCAGTCTAACTTTGTCCTGAAATACCTTGTTTACTCCATCTATGGTGATGATAATTTTGCAGGGTATTGTATTCTAGTTTGGCAGCCATGCTGTTTTAGCATCTGTATAACTTCTGACCAAGCCCTTCTAGCTTTCATCATTTCCATTGAATAGTCAGGCGTTATTCTAATGGGTCTGCCTTTATATGTGAGTTGGCCCTTTTCTTTTGCAGCTCTTAAATTTTTTTTTGTTCTGTATGTTTTGTGGCTTGATTATAATGTGGCACGCTGACTTTTTTTTGGGGATCATACCTATTTGTTCTGTAAGCTTCTTGTATCTTTATAGGCATTTCCTTTTTCAGGTTAGGAAAGTTTTCTTCTATGATTTTATTGAAAGCAATATCTATGACTTTGAGCGTGTATTCTTCTCCTTCTTCTATTCCTATTACTCTCAAATTAGGTCATTTCATGGTGTCCCAGATTTCCTGAACATTTTGTATTATGGCTTTTTTAGTTTTACTATTTTCTTTGACTGATATATCTGTTTGAGCTACTGAGTCTTCCACTTCAGAGATTCTGTCTTCCATCTCTTGAACTCTGTTTGTTATGCTTGTATCTGTGGTTCCAGCTTTTTTCTTCAGGTTTTCTATTTCCATCTTTGCTTCATTTTGTGCCTTTTTTATTGCTTCTATTTCAGCTTTTATTTCAGCTTTTATTTCAGCTTTTAGTTCCTGGCATGTTTCTTTCATAGATTTGTTCATCTCTTTCAATTTTTTGTTTGTATTTTCTTTTATTTCTTTAAGGCTTTTTTTCATATCTTCTTTTAGAGCTTCAATGATCATCAAAAAGAAATTTTTAGTGTTGCTTCCTTCTGTTTCCTCTTCATTGCTCAGTTCAGGACTTGTATTTGTAAGATTGCCACTCTCTTCTGGAGTTACCATGTTGTCCTTTGTATTATTGTGTAATTTTTTGCACTGATGTTTGCCCATGGCTTCAGTGGTTCACGATTAGATGGCTCCTGGTCAGTTGTGGCACTCGGGTTTGTGTGCCTCCTGTCACCTCTCTGTTCAGGGTCTGAGTCTGTCCTTCAGAGACCCCTGCAATTGTTGGTTTGCTCAGTTCGAGGTGGTGGTGGGTAGCCATGTAAATCCCTCAGCAGGAGCTGTGGGTATGGTGACCGGCAGAGTTTAGCTGCCCCTGCTCCAGAGTGTACAGGGACTCTGCAGACAGCACTTAGTCCCGGGAGCGGAAACAGAAGCTATGGGCTTTGTTGCTGTTTTAAAATTATATGTTTAAATTGTTTTATCTATTATCAGATTTATGTCTATTTCTTATCCTTTGTTGATCCTAGCTCCAGTTACTTTCCTCTACCACATCCCAGACCCTTCCTGGGATGGGTCTTCCGTACTTCAAACTTAGCCCCTTCTACTATTCCTCCTCCACTTTTACATCACTTACATTTAACTTCAAATTCTCTTTCCCCTTATCTCATGACTCATTACAAGTGGACCTCTCTCCTCCACACTTATTCCCACTGAAACATGTTTCTTTCTGAAAGACTACTTATTTTTACTTTGACCAAAAGAAAGTAAGTGGTTGACAAAAATTATTTATCCATCCTATGGTCAAGTTGAAAATATTTGTCAGGTGTCCAATTTCCTTGAATCTCGGCCTTGAGAAATGAATAAAAACTAATTTTTTCATACCCTCTTTTTGTATAAATTTGGCAAAGTGGACAAAATAGCTTTATTAGACAGCTTACCCTCAAAAAGAGAAATTAGGTGTCTCTAAAATTATTTGCTATCAATACAGGGAATGGGAAGAGTTCAAGATGGACCCTGTGTAGTCAGGCCTCAGGTGAGTTGAGTCTTAATGTTGCCACAATGGGTTCCTGTTGGGGTCTAAGAGATATGTGGCCATGAAGGCAGGGACCTTGCCATTGCTGCCTGCTCCATGATGCAAGGTGCTTGGCTTCTGTTTTCTTGGTAGAGGTAGAACTGAAATGTGGCCCCTTCTGTAGGGAGTCATTAGAAAATTTGATTTTCAGTTTCTCTTCCTTGCTCTTCTCCACACTAAATAGGACCTACTCCGTAGCCTTTGGGGAGTGCTCAAGCGTGGCTTCAAAGCCTCCCCTTTCATGAGGGAGTAAGTAACTTGAAGCGAGGTATCCCAGACTCTGTGAATATCTCCTGGTGTTGGCACTCTTCCTGGACTGTATGAAGAGAAGTCACACTAAGCTCAGGGTACAGAGCTCTTGCCTGTCACAGGAAGTGCACTTTCACATTCCACATAGGGTATCCAGAGATGCATGTTGGAAGGTGATCAGGATGAAAACTCCCAATGTTGAAGTGGCTATGTGTAGAGAGAGGATATGGTGAAGGACATGAGTGTGGGTTTGTATGAACTGG
>PVIH01025209.1:0-21128 GCA_004025045.1 Sigmodon hispidus
AAAAAAAAAAAAAAAAAAAAAAAAAAAAAAAAAATTTAAAATGATTTTATTTGCATAGGTATTTTGCCTGTATGTTCAGGGAAGAGGGAGTATATCAGATGGAGCTGGAGTTAAGTATGGCTGTGAGCTGATATGTGGGTGCATGGAATTGAACCCAGGCCTCTAGAAGAATAGCCAGTGCTCTTAACCACCGAGACATTTCTCCAGTCTGAGAAAGGGTTTATTTTGGCTCACAGTTCATGGCTATAGTTCATCCTGGCTAAAAGCAGGTGTGGTGATAATATTGCATGTTTAATAAAATTAGTCTGTAATATCAGAGAGGACAGAATCAACCACAGCCAAGCTATGAAGGTCAGGGAGTGGTGACCTGCACCTTTAATCCCATCTCTGTGGAGACAGATTCCTCTGGAATTTGGTAAGTTCAAGGCCTAACAGTCAGGCAGTAGTGATGCATGCCATTAGTCTCAGCACTTGGGAGGCTGAGGCAGGAAAATCTCTTGAGTTCTAGGCCAGCCTGGTTTACAAAGCAAGTTCCAGGACAGTTACACAGAAAACTCTTGTCTCAAAAAGACAAAAACAAAACAAAACAAAAGGACTGGAGAGATGATTCTCTCTTCTGATATTCCAGAATAATTTTATTAAATATACAATATATCATCACATGCAGGAGCTTAAAGTCCCTGATCAAGTTGTATCTGCACAGGAAGCCAAGAATAGTGACTGTTCATGTTTAGTTAACATCCGTCCTTATACAGCTCAGAAACCAAGCCCAGGAAAGGAATGGTAGGTGCTGCCTTCCCTTAGAGTGGGTCTTCCACCCTAATTAAACAAATCAAGGAAATGCCTGTGTGCTGACTTAACCCAAATAATCTCTCATAGGTATAACCTAGAAGTTTGTCATCTGGGTAATACCAGATGGTGTCATAGTGATAATCAATATTTGTCATAATTATGCTGTCTCAGTTTACTATGTAGCTAGCTGGCCTAGATTCTCTGCAACCCTCCAGTCTCAGTCTCACAAATAATGGAATTAGAGGCATATGAGACACCATGCTCAGATTTGTGTCTATTCTTGAAATGAGGTTGGTCATACAGTTTTTTATTCTATATAATAATATTTTACTGACAATGAACTGAGCATTGTTTTAAGCACATTTTAGCTATTAATTTAGTTCCAGCAGCAATCCTTTGAGAGTATTATCTCCTTTTTATAGATCAACAGCTCTGCACTGGGGTTCAGTGATTTATGGAGTATATTGATTTGAACCCAAATGGTTTAGTTCCCCTGGGCTAAGTACTGCACAGAGCAATGCATGTATTTTTATATGTAGACCAGTGAAATGGAAGCATATCCAAGTGAAGGATACAGATACTTCCTGTTTTCTTGCTTAAGAGAAAAAAGATATCTCTGTCTCTGTCTCTCTGTGTTTTGTACCATGTGTGTTCCTGGTGTCTGTGGAGGCCAGAAGAGGGTGCTAGATTTCCTGAAACTAGAGTTAAGGACAGTTGTAAATTGCTATGTGGGTACTAGGAACTAAACCTGGGTGTAGTGCAAGAATAGTAAGTGCTTATAACTGCTGAGCCATTTTTCCAGGCCCTGTCTTTTTGCTTTTTATTGTTTAGAATTTTTAACCGTTTAATCACAGGCTTTTGCCTGATGTAGTGTTAAAGTTTGTTGTAGGTTTGCTCTGGTTCCCTGAATTCAGAGTTTGTGGTTCTTTGAGACTGGACTAGAAAGCAGTTAGCACCACCATGCCACTCACTGTCCTGTCTTCCATTTGAATCCCTCTCTTCCCCTGTCCCCTGTGCGATGAGATCTTGCTGAGTGGCCAGTATGGTTAAACAAATAGTTTTCCTGCCTCAACACTCCCAAATGCTAGGATTAATTACAGCCATGCAATGCTAAGTTTGGCTCTTTTCTTAATAGGAAGAGAAAAAAAGGTGTCATTATGTCGTACTGGAACTATTTTAACATTAACTTTACTTTAAACAAAACTTTGTGGTTTTGGCTGGGCAGTAGTGGTGCATGCTCTTAATCCCAGCACTTGGGAAGCAAAGGCATACAGAGTTTGAGGCCTGTCTGGCCTGTTACACAAAGAAACCCTGTCAAAAAAACCCCCAAAACCTCTGTGTTCTACTAAATAAGCCTAAAGTAGATTCACATTATTATTATTATTATTATTATTATTATTATTATTATTATTTGCTCCCATTGTGTTTTCAACTCAGAGAAGGTGTTTATTTGTATCTGACTCTCATTTGGAGAGAATAGGAAAAACTGTTATCCTCCTTCAGTTTTCTTCTGCCTGAAAATAATTTTTGGTGTTATCTTAGGAAAAAAAATATTTCACAGTTGAAATCAGTTATTTATACCTGTAAAACTTGACATTTCTTACCCTTGGCTGTAAAATAGCTGTTCTCATCTCCCCTCCCCCCAAGCTATGTCTGTTTTGTTGTTGCTTTTTCTTTCTCTTATTGTACCTGGATTAAAGTTAGGACCTCATGTATGTATTATTCTTTTGCTGAATCTGGCCCTCTTCCCTTTAAACTTTTGACATAGGGTCTGGGCTAAAGTTGCCCAGGCTGGTCTTGAATTTAAGATGATATTCCTGCTTCAGCATCCAGCCATCCTGTACTAAGTCCAGCTTACAGGCAGAGGTTTTTATCTGGTACTTCTGGCTCCCAGATAACCACATAGAAGCTTCTTATTACAAATGCTCAGCCTTGTTACTAGCTAACTCTTTCATTTTAAATTAACCTATATTTCTTACTTATGCTCTGGATGGGGCTTAAGTATCCTTTCTCAGTACAGCCATTTCATCTCCAGTCTGCTTCCTCTGCATCTCCTTGAGACTCCCCCTCAAGATCTTTTGGTCTGCCAGTTCTACCTAACTAACCTCTTTCTGTCCCACTATTGGCCAGTCAGCTTCTTTATTAAACCAATCACAGTGACTTATATTCACACAGTGTAAAGGAATAGTTTATACCAGCAGTTTTTGTTGTTGTTTTGTTTTTAACACTGGATCTTAGTCCAGGCATGGTGGTGCACCTCTTTAATTCCAGCACAGAAGCAGGCAGATCTGAGTTCAAGGACAGCCAAGGTTACACAGAAAAACCCTGTCTCAAAAAATGAAAACAAACAGACTGGATCTCATGTATCTCAGACTGGCTCAGAAATTTGATGTATGTATAGAATGACCTTAAATTTTTGATCCTCCTGCCTCCAATTCTGCATGTTGGAATTTTAGGGAGTTCACTACCACATTCACATTTTAATTTGAAAAGTTAATTCCCTTTAGAAGGTTATTTGTCAATACATTACTAAAAATCTAGTTTTTGTACCCAAGCATTACATACTAAAAATAGTAACCTCCTTTTTGTCTAATCTAGCCTAGTAAGTGTTGCCTTCTTGATGAATTGCTTCATTTGTTTTATTATCTTTTTTTTTTTTTTTTTTTGAGACAGTTTCTCTGTGTTGAAACACAAATTCTAGTTGGCATTTAATGAAAACTCAGAGCCAGATATGGGGGGAAAGCTGGAATAGCAGAGAGAGGAAACAGACCACAGTCAATTCTCACCCATCCAACTTCTCAAGCTGAACAAGGTAAATGCTATTTTCAAGAGTCTCCCGGCTGGCTAGTCACTTTTACAGAATACCCAAATCTCTGCCTTCTCCTGCCTTAAATATCTTCTCTACCCAGTTGTTTCATTTTGGGTTCAACTCTGCATCAAAATCCAAGAGTTAGGGTTAAAGGTGTGAGTTACTATTGTTTGGTAGTTAGTCCTTGAACTCACAGAAAGGTCTCTCTCTGTCTCCTGAGTGATGAGATTAAAGGCATAGGCTACAACTTTGCTGTCCCTGTGATTACTACTCTCTGACCCTCATGACTTAACTGTGAGTGATTCTGTTCTCTGATATTCCAGGCTGATTTTATTAAATATAAAATATATCACTACACTGTGTAGCCTTGACTGTCCTGGAACTCAAGCTGTAGACCAAGCTGGCTTTTGAACTCAGATCATTCTGTGTCTGCCACCCACCAGAGTGCTGGGGTAAAAGGTGTTCACCTCCACTGCCTGGTTTATTTGTTTTACTTTAAGGTATAATTTATATAATGTAAAATTCAGTACTTTCAGATTTTGAAAGTTAGTAGTTTTTTGTTTTTGTTTTTAATGTAGTCACAGGCATGTGTGACCAACACCACTAATTCCAAAAGAATTATTTCTATCACCTGTGAAAGAATTTGTTCACATGCATATATTTATTGCTCTAGGGCTGGACATATATGTAGCTCAGTGTGTAAAATGCTTGCCTCACCTTCACAAGTCCCTAAATCCAACAGGTGCTCATATACTGAGTGTGGTGGTACATGCATGATGTAGTCTCAGCAATGAGGAATTAGAGGCAGAAAGAAGTTCAAGGTAATCTTTGGTACAGTGAGTTCTAGACCTGGGCAGACTGGGTTTAGATTTGCCTCATTTTCTGATTTTTATCATCACTTAGAAGTCTTGTACATTTTATTCATTTTCCTTTTACAGAGAATAATTTACATTTTCTGGCCTTCTCTCTGATAATGTGTATCAGCACTGCTAATGATTCTTTGTTGGTCTCACAAGTGACAGCTTAGTATCTGAGATCCATTGCTCTTTCTCCAGATTTTTTTATGTGGGCTTTTGTCCGCTCTTGGATTTTTTTCATCACTTCTTTATTCACAAACACCTTTTCATAGTAGAACAGTAATTTTGACTGGTCTTCATTGTGGGTAGGATTGGGTTCCAATTCCATCTGCCATGTAAAACCTCATAGTTGGGCTGCTGAGATGGCTCAGTGGCCAAAGTTGCTTGCGGCCAAGCATGACAACCTGAGTTCACTTCCTGTGAAGAGTGAGAACAGACTTCTGCAAGTTGTCCTCCGACCTCCACACTCATGTGCAGTACACAAACATGCACACACAAAAAGTAAGTGAAATGTAAAACCTCACAGTCTTCCCTCTCATCTTAATTATTTCATTGATAGTTTCTTTCTGTGCTTCCTTCCCTATGCAATTTCTATATTTATTGATCACAGTGATGAATTTGCCTGCTTCTGAGTTTTAAGTCATGCCTGGCTGTCTCGTAAGGAATGATGATTAACTTGATTCTCTCAATACTGGATAAATTATAAATTGGATGGATGTCAGGTGATACTCAATAGGAAAAGAATTCTTGAGAAACAAGTTTTCTTTATTTCCTTTGACACCACACCTTCTTTGTTTAGAGTTTAGCAGTCAGGAAGATATGTGGGAGGTGCTGACTTCATAGCTAACACAGATTTTCCAGTGTAGATGTTTTAAAAGCAAAAAAGTGCCTAACATGGCTCTGCCTATGGCTAGGAATAAGGTGCTTTTGTGATGTTACAGTACTTGCTTGGCTTCAGTCCTTCAGAGATTTGTAGACTGTCAGTTAAGCTTGGATGAAGGCTACTTATCTATTTTAATTTTTTTTATATTCTATTCAGTTCACAAGGGCCCATCCGAAGAAACAGGGTCAGTCACTCTAGGATTTTATATATATATTAGCCTTTACAGCCACAGGGGAGTCAGCTTCTAGTAAACTGACTGGAGCTTTGCAAAAGGCTTTATTGTTATACACTTTACATCCTAACAAGTCAATACCAACACCTCTTATTTGAAGCTCCCCAAAGAGACAACTACCAAAGTAATTCCCAGTCACAGGATATGCCAGTTTTCTGAGTCCTTCTACAACCAAGTTTTGCATATGCTTTGAACCTCTTAGGATATACTCAGATAAGAACTTCAAATAGAAGGTGGCAGTCACAAAGGGCAGATTAAAGCCAGGTGCTAACATTCCAGAATCAAACCAGCTTTGGGAGCTCTCTTTTGCTACAATTAAAATTTATTTTTATTTAATGTGCATTGATGTTTGCCTGCATGTATCTCTGTGTGAGCACGTTGGATCCTCTGGAACTGGAGTTACAGATAGTTGAGAACTGCCATGTGGGTGCTGGGAATTGAATCTGGGTCCTCTGAAAAAGCAGCCAGAGCTACTTTTTTTTGAGACAAGAGTTCTCTATGTAGCCCTGGCTATCTTGGAACTTGCTCTGTAGACTAGACTGGCCTCAGACTCAGACCCACCAGCCCCTGCTTCCTGTACTGGGATTAAAGGTAGCATGCCACCATTGCCCAGCTTAAATCAGTTTTCTAAATTTTTTTATGACTTTGTAGCTCAAATTGGTAGTGTGAAATGTGTTCCACATTTATATTTTTAATTTTTTACATTCACTTTATTGATTTATGTTGTGAGTATCTTTGTATGAATATGCACATTGTGTTGTGTGTGTGTGTGTGTGTGTGTATATATATGCATGTATGTACATGTTGTAGGGGTCAGAAGATAACCTTTGGGAGTTAGCATTTTTCTTCTGAGTTTTGAGGATCCAGCTCAGGTCATCAAACCTACCAGCAAGTGCTTTTACCTGCTGAGCCGTCTCATTAGCTCCCACATTCATTCATCTTTTTAAAATGTACTGTTGAATTATTTCAGAGGTTTTGTTTGTTTGTTTGTTTGTTTGTTTGTTTTTTAGGCTATCCACATGACATGATTGAATTTGACCTGATACTGTGTGTGCTTGTGTCCTCGTCTGTCTTTTGTGTTCCCTGTGCATGCCTGGTGAGGCTAGAAGAGAGAGCACATTGGATCCCCGATGGTTATGTTCTACAATGTGGGTACTGGAAACTAACCCTTAGTCCTCTTTGAGAGACCTGAACCACCTCTCCAGTTCTTTACATACTTGAAAACAAAACATAGACAACAACAAAAACTTTGAGGTACAGAAAACACAGACTTATGATGATCTGTGTGGAAGCAAGAGGCCTATTCCAAGTAGTCTTCCTGAGGAGCTGTCCATCTTGTTGATAGGCTAGGCTGCCTGATAGCCCTGGAACCTACATGTCTTTGTCTCCCCAGCACCAGGGTTATAAAAATGCATGTCTGACTTAGTCGAGTGCAGGGATCAAAGCTGTCTCCATAGCTTTAATATGCTAATAAAATATTAATATTATAAATATAAATATTTAATAAGATTTTTAATTTGCTAAACAGTTAATATTGAGGCCATGCTTCTTGTTGCAGTTGAAGAGATTCCTGCATTTAGAAGATAACAGCAGAAGGACCAACCTAAGTTTGAGACCAGCTAGGGCTGCATAGAGAGACAGCTTGAGAAGAACTGAAGAGGGTGGAGGAAGGGAAGAGCTAAGTGGAGACAGGGAGAGGAGGAGGGAAGTGGACAGACTATCAAATGGAGCCTGGTGATGTGGCTCTTGGATTTGGTCTTTGTAAGTGAATAGCCTGAGTAGTTAACACCATAAAAAATAGTTGAGCAGAAGAGTACAAAGTGTTTGTGAAAGTTGGAACAGTCTGTCCCATTTTGGTCTCCCCCTCACCTTCTACCACCTATAGCCACTCTTCTGGCTTCCTAAATCCTTAGATTTACATTTTAAAAAGTTCTTAAATGTTACCTATTCCTAGAAAATTCCCATTTTCTTTTCCTCATGGAGATTCTCATCTCTTCCATATAGGATTGAGACACATATGTGGGTACTTGGGATTGGGCCTATGCTTGTTGGTGGAGACAGCAAAATGTAGCTAATTGTGTAAAGGATGGTCTACAAAAGAAGCTTCACTCAGTAGTACATAGTAGCACTTAGGGTTTCTTTTAACTATCATTAGATTTCTCTTATAGTAGAAGTGTTGGCACTTCTAAAATATGGGGAGCTAAAATATGGCTTGTAGCTTAGCCTTATTCTCCTAATACTTCATAGCAAAATGCTGATTGTAGGGAATGTGATGTATGGTTATATGTAGTAGAAGCAAAACCCAGGGCCAGATTCTTTTGGCTTGACTTTTGCATCTGCCAAATAGCTTGAGTCACTTCATTTGATCACTTGACCTTTCTGGGGATGGTTGGTTGGGCTCTCTCTCTCTCTCAGCCTTAGGGTGATTAAAGTGCAAAGAACAGAGCATTATGTATTATTGGTTCTTACTATTAACTGATTCTTTAAAAAAAAAAAAAGATTCTACTTTACTCTAAAGAAATTTACTGTATCCTGCTGAGTGAAAAATTTGAATCAGTTACACAGACTACATAACCCTAAGTTTAATCGTGAAATGAACCAATTTTGAAAGCTAATGACATTTACCAATAGTGGTTAGCAAAATGGGATAGTTCGTGTAAAAAAATCAGAATGTAAAATTTATTTTCTATGTATTAGACAAAAAAAAAGTTGACTTTGGAACTAGCAAAATGGCACTCAGTAAGCTCAAAACTTTTGCAACTGATAAATTGAACTTTTTCTTTCTTTTTTTTTTTTTTTAAAGTATTTTATGTGAATTGGTGTTTTGCCTGTATGTATAACTGTGTAAGGATGTCAGATCTTGTAATCACAGACAGTTGTTAGCTGCCATGTAATTGCTGGGAATCAAACACAGGTCCTCTGGAAGAACCGGCAGTGCTCTTAACTGGTGAGCCTTCTCTCCTGCCCTGAGCTTTTATTCTTTAATTGAAGATATTTACATTCTTGCACATCAAAGCTGTAGAGGCAGCCATTTGTTCAGAGTACATTGTGAAGTACAAGGCTGTCCTGAAGTTGTACAGCCTTGACAAGGGAGATATGGAGGGAGGCAACTCTTTAAAACCTGAATACTTTTTATAGTACTGCTTCTGTTTCATCTTATTTTATTATTTTCCCCTCCTCTCCCCTCCCTCCCTTTTTCTTCTGTTCTTTGTGCCAGGATTTCTCTGTAATCTTGACTGTCTTTAACTTCCTCTGTAAACCACAGTGGCCTTGAACTCAGAGATCCAACTGCCTGTCTTCCAAGTGTTGGGATCAAAGTTGTGCACATATTACCTTATCTTTAGCGTGACATAGTCTTTGCTTTGAGTTTTGTTACCTATATGGGGGGGCACATGGAGATGAGAGGAAAATTTATGAGAGTTAGTTTTCTCATTTCATTGTGACTACTGGAAGTCAGACTCCAGCAGGTCATCAGGCTTGGTGACAAATGAATTTATTTACCTTTGAGCCATCTCATTGGCCCACAGGCTCTTAATTCTTTTTTTGGAACTAAATTATGCTGTTGGCATAATTGGATTGGGTGCAGATCTAGTCCAGTGTGCCTTTGCTTGCCTCACCAAAAAATCTGAGTTGCCCTACTTGTATCATTTGTTCTGTATGTTTGTTACTAGAAGCATAGGTCACCACTGTTAGGGACATCTGTAGGCACAACATTGTGTTGTGGTTGCTGCATTTGACATCCAAATTCAACTGAAAGAAGAACTTATTTATACTATGTTTGCTTTGGTAGCACACATAGGCTGAACTCCAACAGTACAGGGACCTTTTTTTAATTTTTATTTTTATAAACTTTATTTATTTATTTGCCTTGGTGTTTCCCTGGAACTGGAACTACAGACAGTTGTTGGCTGCCATGTGGGTGCTGGGAATCGAACCCGGGTCCTCTGGAAGAGCAGACGGTGCTCTTAACCGCTGAGCCATCTCTCCAGCCCCACAGTACAGGGACCTTTAATGTCTCCTCATCCCTGCTCTAGTGTGATCACTAGCTTCAGGGCCAGGGAAAGTTGTTTGTGATGCCATTGACAGCCTTGAGGAATGAAGCTGGCAGTGTCACAGTCAGTAACAATTGTATACCTTAAATAATTTCAGGGATTTTTGACTGTATAAGAATAACAACATTCTAGAATGTGACTGGAGTTTGATTTTAATTACTATATTTTATGACTAAGCTAACAAAACAAAACCTTGAAAATTGGAATGTGACATATGCCTGTAATCTAGTACTTCACTCAAGTGAAGCAAGATCGAGATTTAGAGGCCAGCCTGGGCTAAACAGTTAGACCTCACCTCAAAAATGAATGGCAACCACAAACACAAAACTAGACTTCATTGGTAACAAATTCCTTTCTTGTTTAGATACTAAACATTCACGTGTACCGAGGGTACTGTCTATATATAGTATTCTTCCCCTTGGCAGAAAGAGCCTCAGAGATGCTACAAAAGGAGAGTAACAGTAAGATTTTAATTCATTCTAATAATAGAAAGCTTAGTAAATTTAGTGCCCGAGACTGTTAGGGTAGGCCTCTATTTTAGGTGATTGACTAGTGTATAGTTGGGTGGCAAACATGTCCAACTAAAATAGGAATTAAATTAAAGCATCCTGGCCATGATTCCCCTCTCTGGGAGGCTACCTAGCTGATTTCAACTCTGTTGTATGAAATTAGTACTATCTTAAACTTAAAAGGGTTTTAGACTGTAGATAGTCTTTGATAAGAAATTACAACTGATTTGATCTGTTCTTCCCCCATTTAGTTTCATGGGATGCTATGTTTCTCCTTACTCAGTTTTTTAACTTCTTGTTCTACTTTGATTTCTGTTGTGAGGAACACCATGACCAAAGCAACTTGAGGAAAGGAGAACCAAGGCATGAACTAAAGCAGAGATGTGCTTCCCGCTCACCTGGGGTGCTATTTTTATTATCTCCCCACCCCCCATTAGTTAGACCTTCCATACCAAAATGCCCTGCAGATTTGCCTTCAGGCAGTCTGATGGAGGCATTTTCTCAATTTAGGTTCCTCTTCTCAGATAACTTGTTTGTGTCAGGTTGACAAAAAACTAGCCAGCATGTCCCCTTTTCACTTCTCTAATTTTAGACTATGTTGTTACCAAGCAACCAAGGCAGCTTTAGGTAATTTAAGAAGGAACAGCATCTATTTCGTTATTAGGTATCTTAATCTTCAGGAGAGTAAAAGAACTAGTTACAAGGTTCAGTATTGGACAGTGGTGATGTTATTGAGTTGGTGTATACAGTATGCTTTGCATTGTATATATACATTGTGTACTTTTTGATTGCTGGCATTCAGTATAGGATGCTTCTATTAAAACTCCTTGGTGGTAACTGCTGTTATTCTTTCTAGGATGGATTCTTTTGATTTCTTAACTTCTGACACACAAAAGTTTTTGCTGTTTTTTGTTTGTTTGTTTTTTTAAGGCAGGATCTTACACAGTCCAAGTTGGCTTAAATTTGCAGTGTAGCTGAGGATAACTTTGAACTCCTCCTGATCTTTTCACTTCTGACACCCAAGTATTAGATATTACATCATGTCCAAAAGTGAGGAATTACTATTTATGTTCTATTTCCATTGAGAGGGCAATGGAATCTGTGTGTGTGTGTGTGTGTGTGTGTGTGTGGGAGGGGTAGGTGGGGAGGTGTATTTATGTGTGTCTAGGGGTGTGTGCTGGTTGCCAAGCAAGGATGCTTATTAAGTGGCCAGAGGAAGTGTGGATATCTACAAACCTCATTTTGCCATTAATGTTGACCTGCATTCTTATTGTGGCCCTTATTTTGTTTTTCTATTCAACAGTTACCTCACATTTCTATATTCTTTTAGTGCCTCAGCTCCAACTTAAAACCAGGGAAGAATAAGGAAAGAAAGTGTGAGTCAACCAGGTAGTGGTGGTATGCCTTTAATCTCAGTACTCAGGAGGCTGAGGCAGGCAGATCTCTGCAGTTCTCAAGGACAGCCAGGGCTACATAGAAAAATACCATTGGGGGAGGCGTAATGAGTGAACGAAGGAAAATATGAATGATTGGGGGAATTTTTTTTTTTTAACTGAAGTTCACATTTGTTCAGTTTTGCTAATATGTCAGACGGAATTTAAGTTTGCCACACAGAAATAAAATTTAGGGAATGGCTCTCCTTATTGTCATTGGTGATGAAAGCTGACCTTTATCTCTTGTTCTACCTATTCAGTTACTACTGTTCCAGGATATAAAATGTCCAGGTTAAAAAATAAAGCAGCTTGTTGAATTTCTTATTAGTGCTTTAGAAACTCGCATAACAGTCCCAATGAAGTGTTACTAAATTAGGTCCTTTTCTTGTAGTGAGGAGTAAAGCACTGGGGGGGGGACTCAGCAGATTTAAGATGTATGTGTAGTTTACCCTGATTGAACACAGAGATTATGACCCTGAACATAAGCCCTCTTTTTGCTTCATCGCTGAGTAATGGAGGATTAGTATTTTGCTGTTTTTTTTTAAAGATTTACTTGTTTTTATTTGTTTGTTTGGTTTTGGGAGGGGGTGCACCACAGTTACAGATGGTTATTAGCTGCTATGTGGGAGACTGGAAATTGAACCTGGGTCTTTCTAGTGCTCTTAGTTGCCGAACCATCTCTCCAGGCCCAAGTAGTTGGGTCTTGTACATCATCTGCCTCCTTCTCAAAAAGACACCTGCGTTACATCTTTCACATCTCATTGATTTTAAAATGTTGCAGGTGTATGACTTCGTCATTATCAGGTGTTAAGCAAGCTTGGCTGTTAATTTTCTACTCTAAATTTTGGAATTTGGTGGGAATAGTTGGACCATTGGGAGTTAATAGGCCAGATTTCTATTCATTTGTTGCTGAGCCTAAGCTTCCGTTTTGAAAACAGTCTTTTGTTAAACTTTGATTCAGGCTTCTGAGATATCAGCATTGGCACAATCATTCACGAGACACAGAGTTTATTAAAGACAAAGATAGCTGGTATTCAAGTCACTAAAGTCTTATTTTTTAATTTTTGGAGTTTATGATTTTAAAAAAAGTTGGGTGTGATAGTGCAAACCTTTAATCACAGCACTAGGGAGGCAGAGAGGATGGAATTCTGAGTTTGAGGCCCAACACACACAACAATAACATAACCTTTTGTATTTGAGATTACAGGTGTAAATACTGAAAGGAAGGAGGATGTTATGAATCTAAGGTCAGTGTGGGTACAATGTTGAGTTCAGGAGAAAGTGAGACAGCCTGTCTTTTTTTTTTTTCCTTTCCTTTTAAAATTAACTGGGCACTCAAGGAAACATTGACAGAGGCAGGCAGATCTCTGAGTTTCAGATTAGCTTGGTTTACATAGTGAGTTGTAAGTCCTCCAGAGTTATAGAGACCCTGCCTCAAAAAACCAAAAAGTTGATACTTCAGCATTATATACAAAACAAGCACTAATAAACATTATTAAATTTATAGATATAACTTCATGGAGTATCAAAGATGGGCAAAATGGTTTTCTGTTTTGAAATTGTAATAATTTTAAGTCAGTATGATAATATAGCAGATTTTCAAAGATTGTTTTCTCTCTTTCATTCTGTTCGTAGTAAAAAGGGAAAAGTGACATTATTGCTTAAATTTACTTCTTTAGTGAACTGGTGATTATAACGGTCAGAAAATAGTCCCTCCTTAACTCTTGTGCTCTTTATTCCCCTAGCAGACCAGTTGGACTTTTTATATATAGTCTGTACCATTGAGATTAAAAGCCCAGATGGGGTGGAGTCCAAGACCTGGATTAAAGCCTTAGCTCTGCTGTTTCCTGGTTTGGTTCTATTTTAACTGGTTACTGTCTGTTCTTTCTTCAAATATTAAATGAGTATGAGGATTGAGTAAATTAATTTATGTGGAACACTTAGATCAACATTTGGCATGGATCATTGTATCCATTCTTATCTGGGAATAGTGCCTTATCCCTATACAGGTGTGAATGTGTGAACTGTGAAGTTGATGTGTTTAGTTGTGCTTAATGGGGGCAGAAGAACTGAGAGATGGTAGAAAAGAACATTTAAGAAATGAAGCCTAATTTACAAGGACATTTCATTAGGATCTCTTTTTTTCTTGTCAATGATTGGATTAGTCATAAATGCTGCTTGCTCTCTGCTTCCCTCTCTTCCTCCTTCTCACCCACTCAGGCTGGTCTCACTTTTGTAACAATCCTCTTGCCTGAGCTTCCCCAAGTGCTGGGATTGCATAGCTGCTTGTGTGCCTTGAGGTAGATGTTAGCAGTTGACACATGCATTTATTTTGCACTTGCTGCCATTTACTACCTGGGATTCTTGTCATCAGATAGTTTTTAGAGTTTCGCAAGTGAACAAAAAACAGTTGTGTCAGTTTGTGTGATGATAGAGAACAGCAAAGTGAAAACACAGGAGAGGCTTTCCTTCCTTCTGTTTTAGACCTGAGAAAGGACTTGATCATGCATACTTAGTCTTTTATAACTTCTGTGTTTCCCCAGTCTTCATTTCTTTTTCTTTGAACCTTGAAGAAGTATTATTTTAGTTTAATGAGCAAGGTTAAAATTAGGGTGTAGATTTCTAACCCACAAATAGCATCTGGCCCCATCTATTGTTTAGTATCCTTTGCTGGAGTTTTGCCTGCTGCTTACTGTTCTGGATGAACCTGTGGACTTTTGCTGTTATTCTAGATCTTTTGTTTTCCTATGGGATTTTGGTTGGAGACAAAGTCTCTATCCCAGGCTGGCCCTCCAGCTCACCTTGTAACTGAGGATGACCTTGAATTCTGGTTATGTTAGCCTATACTCTGGTCTATTATTATGCTAGGAATTCTTAAATGTCACTTATTCCCAGTTGGCCATTTTCTTTTCCTCATGGAAATGTTCATCTCTTCACTAGTATAGGATTGAGACACATATGTGGGTACCTTGGGATTGGGTTTATGCTCCTTGGTAGAAACACCATAAAGTAGATAATTGTGTAAAGGGTGGTCTACAAAAGAAGCTGCATTCAGTAGTATTCAGTAGCACTTGGAGTTTTTGTTTCATCTATTGATGTCTTTGTCCACTAGAGGGTGATGTTCACTGGAAGAATTAAAATTGTTGCTTGGTGATTAAATAGTATTTTGTGTAGTTGCCTTTTTAATGTGAGTCATTTTTATACACAATGTTTTGACTGCAGCAAACAGCAGTTCTGACATGTATTTGTTAGTGACTTCAAGTCTTCCTATATTACTTATAGATTATTTTTAAAGAAAAAAACAATAATCGTTTAAAATTGCTCTACAAAAATTTACTTATTAAGTTTATTCTTGTCAGTAATAAGAGTATCTTGATTTTTACTCTAGGTGATAGCATCTTGTGGCTAAAGAACAGTTGAAAAGTGGCTTATTTGAATGACATGTATTTAGTGTAAATTAAAACCTGGATTTGTGGAAAGCTCCAATTGAAAAAAGTTCTAAACTATTCGTTAGTCATTTTATACTGATAGCATGTTGAGGAGGTATTTTGAATATATTGGGTTAATTTTTCACATTGCTATTCTAAAAAATTACTATTCTAAGAATAGTGAGTTTGTGTGCATGGGGTGTGTGTTAGTGTGTGTTGTGTATTGATTTAGCTGGTAGAGGCACTTGCTTGGGAGCTGGAGAGGTGGCTCAGAGGTTACGAGCACTGACTGTTCTTCTAGAGGCCCTGAGTGGAGTTCCTAGCAACCACATGGTGGCTCCCAACCATTATGATGACATCTAGTACCCTCTTCTGTATACTGTATACATAATAAATCTTTAACAAAAAGCCAGCTTGGTCTATTTAAGAAAGATCCTGTCTAAATGAGTCAAAATAAAAATACTACTTTTCAAAATATGTTTGTGTGTGTTGGGGGTTGCCCATGTATCTTAGTATTATTATGTATTTCAGTATAAAATGCCACAGTATTATATACATATGTAAATTCCATTTCATATGTGCATCTTAAGTAAACACTGAACTTTTCCACTTAGTTTTGAAGTATGACAGAAAAATTGAAAAGTTTCTTTTTCTTTTCACAATTTTGCCTATAGATTAAGGTGTTTTGTTTTATAAAAGTCTCACTATTGTAGCCTTGGCTAGCCTAGAAATCACAAGATATATCTGCCTCTGTTTCTTTAGTGCTGGGATTAAAGCCGTACGCCACCATACTCTGCAGAAAATTCATTTAAATAATTATCCCACCTTTAAAAAATTAGTGAAATCAAGAACTTCTGTCAATGCCATATCCACCCCCATTTTGGAGCCAGGTCTTATGTAGCCAAGAATGACTTTGAACTTCCAATTTTGCCTCTTTTTTTCCAAGTGCTGAGGTTACAGGTCTGTGTTCCCACGCTCAGCTAATATTTTGGAGACCAAGCTTTTGTGCAAGTCAGGAAAGCACTATCAACTCCACAAGCACAAAGTCTATCTTTTCACAAGGAAAGCATCTCTTCTCTCCTCCCCCCCCTTAAAATTTTTTGTTTGTTTTGCTGGTAGAGTAGTAGCTAAGATCTTTAATCCCAACACTTGGGAAGGGAGGCAGACAGAGGCAGGAGGATCTCTGAGTTTAAGGCCAGCCTGGTCTACAGAGACTACAGTCTCCAGAACAGCCAGGACCACACAGAAACTCTGTTTTGAAACAACAACAAAAACAAAGAATGTATTTTTTTTATCATTTATTACATATGTACATCTGTGTGCATGCCTCAGGGTACCCACATAGTCAAAACGAGGGAGTTGGAGCCCTTGGAAATAATGACAGAAGAAGGTTATGAGCCACCTGGTGTGGGTGCTGGGAATCAAACTCTGGTCCTCAATAAGACTGGAGAGTACCATACCTGCATAAAATACAGAGATCAAGCTTGCTCAGAAACAGACAAGAGAAGCAGTAGCAGTTGGAATTACACCTTTGCTTTGTTCTTTAAAGGAACCACATTCCACTTCCTGTTCTTTCTGTAAAACCTGAAGGAACTTTACAGCTAACCATATGATTGATAGTAGCAAGAGAGAGTATTTCCTACCTAGTGTTTTCCTTTTTACTAAAGTCTGGGTAAGGATTTCCAGCATTGTTGTCAGAGAGTCTTGTTTTATTCTCACAGTTTATGCTGAGTTTGGGAAATAAAAGGTGAGTTAGATAATGTGTCTGTTTATTGTGTCAAATTCATGGTTACCTGAGAGAGATGTTTTGAACATCTAAAAACTTACCCACAGTGAATGTTCCAATGAAGTCTTAGGATCAATTAGGTCATATTTGTGCTTTGTATGTATTTTTGAGATAGGGTCTTGTGTAGCTGGCCTGGAACTTGGTTCACAGCCCAGGCCAGCCTTGACTGCAAAGCTACCCTTTTGCCTTAGGCACCCAAGTGTCAAGACTAAATACATACAGCACAGACCCACTAATGCATTCTTTGGGAAGAAGGGTGCCTAACTGATGGCAGATGTGTGAATGTGGAATCTGACAAATATGAAGAGTGATTTTGGAGCTATTTTAGGATCTGATCTCAGAAATACTTTTGGTAGCATGTTGGGGTATTAAATAGCTGCTACTGTGTATAATTATTGAGTTAGTGACTTAGATTTTTGGACCCTGACCCCTTTTCCAGCTTTCGTTTTTAATGGGAACCTGGGGTAAAACAAAGTGGAGGGAAGGCCAAAATGGAAGAAATGTTACCATGTAGTTCTTTTTTATTTCTTTGCCCCTATATTGATCTTTACTCCTCTTCTCTCTTTAAAATAAAGGCCAGGCTCTTTTCTTGTTTTTCCTAGTTAAATGTTCCCTGGGAGAAAAGGACAGGTGTAGTCTCTGAAGTAGAAGTGTGCCTAGTAGGCTGAGGAACTGTAAGAAAGTTAAATGGGATTTAAAGGTTGGGTTGTGATAGCTGAAGGTGAATTGGAAAGGTGAACTGAGTGCAGGAAGGAGTCCGTTACAAGTCTGACTTTTAAATAGACATGGAAGGTAGTAGACCCAGAAAGTAAAAGATAACAAGGTCAAGACCAAAAGCCAAGGAGTGTGTGTTAGGTTATTTTAGTCTGCTATTTGACAGCTGGTCTGGAGGGGTGGAAGCTTGAGCAGAGGTGGTGAGCGGTATAGTCACAGACAGATTTCTGGAACCTTTCCTATCTTTGCTAGGCATCCAATCCAAGGCTGTACACATACTCTTGCCCCTGAGCATTACCCTAGTGAGAATTGGAAGATTTTCAAAATTTTTTGGTTTGTTTTTGTTTTTTTAAATCTGGTTAGGTATTTAGCCTACAGGAGAAGATGGATCAGGGATGGATTAACTGACATAGGGAAATTTGGGGGAGATGAGGATGATCAGAAAATTAAGTTTGGGTTGCTGTGTTTGTCCATTTTCTTTCATTGTCCTATAGTGTTAAATCCAGGCACTTACAAAGAAAAGAGTTAGCTCACACTTCAGAGGCTGGAAGTGTAAGGTCAGACAGCTTTTACTTCTTTAGGACTTTCCCCTCTGTATCACGGTCATGGGCAGAAAGAAGATGCCAAGCTTGCCAAGTAGCTTCACTTTATATAATAGTGTAGTGTCTTGGAGAGCCAGCTTTGTTACCTCCTCCTACTAGGAAAAATACCATAAAGTTCGAGCAATTTGAGGAAAGGTCAAAAAGGAAAGAATTGATTCAAGAGAGAAGTTGGAGCAGTGTTCTTGTGGAGGCAAGGAGAGAGCTGTGCTCTTTGGAGAGGGTGGCCTTGATAAAGTTCTGGTAGTTCATAATCACAGGTGAGAAGCTCAGCAGTAGCACATGGTATGTGTGCAGATACCATCATAGAAACTTGAAGTAGGAAGCAGAGCATCAATCTAAAGCAGGGATGAGGATAGTTTTTGGTTTTTGTTTTGTTTTGTTTTGGTTTGGTTTTTTTTTTTTTTTTTTTTTTTTTTTTTTTTTTTTTTTTTTTTTTTTTTTTTTTTTTTTTTTTTTTTTTTTTTTTTTTTTTTTTTTTTTTTTTTTTTTTTTTTTTTTTTTTGTTTCTAAGGTTTCAGTAGTCATGGGAAATAGAATGTGTAATGATTATTGGGGAGCATTAAAGGTCCTTCACAGAATGTCAGCTTTAGGCTTATCAGCATGGGTCAGTGCACCCATGGAGGATGTCCCTTATATATCTTTTCCATTTTAGGTGCCCTAGACATGTTCTTGTCTCTTCCTCCAAAGACTTAAGCTCTAGTTCTTGCTGACCTCGAACTCAGTAGATCTGCCTGCTTCTGCTTAAGTACTAGGATCCAAGAGGGTACTGCTACCAGCACACCCAGTATCCTAGACTTGTTCTTATTTTCAACACTTCTTTATAGTTAGCTCTCTGTATATGTGGGTTCCACCAGATGTACATGGAAAAATCTCACGGGAGGAAAATGTCTTTATTGAACATATAAAGAAAGGATTTTGTCATTGTTGCTTAGTTTATGTATTTAGCTACTCACATGACATTTACATTGTATTAGTTACTACAAATCATCTAGAGGTAGTTTCAAATATATAGGAAGATTTCTATAATGTAAATATAAATCTATACTATTTTATGTAAGAGACTTGAGCATCCAGACATTTTGATATTCTTTAGTGTTTTAGACCTACTTCATCCTTGAATATAAAGAATGACCAAAGGTTTTAGAGAGGTAGAGTTTAATGTTTGAATGTTAGTAAAGTTTAGAACAAGTGGCCTTACCCATTGCAGCAATTCTAGTGTTATTTTTCTTTCCTTTTACATTAATATAAAATCAATTTTCCTAATCTAATCTTAATATATTTAGATATTTCTATCTAGACTGTGATAATCTCTTGCAGTTACATTCAGCTAGTTATGATTTATGTAATTACATAGTCTTTTTTCAGAGGGTCTCTCTACATAGCCCTGGCTGTCCTGAAACTCACTGTAAAGACCAGGTTGGCTTCAAACTCACAAAGAGTCATCTCTGTCTGCCTCCCAAGTTCTGGAATTAAAGGCAAACAGTTTTTGTTTAGCGTTTGTTTGTTCCTGTGTGTGCCATATTTTGACATGGTTCAGAGTTCAAATAGATATCCTTTGAATTTTACATTTGGTTAAATAAATTATGCATCACTGTTACATCTAATTTAAAAAAAAAAGATGAATTTGTAATCTCAATCTTGGTGTCCAATGAAATGACATTTGTTTCACAAGTGTACTTGTTTTTCCGTTGTAGGAAACCCAGCGTTTGCTGGCAGAGCCAGTTCCTGGCATTAAAGCAGAACCTGATGAGAGCAACGCTCGCTATTTTCATGTGGTCATTGCTGGCCCTCAAGATTCCCCCTTTGAGGGAGGGACTTTTAAACTTGAACTATTCCTTCCGGAAGAATACCCAATGGCAGCACCTAAAGTACGTTTCATGACCAAAATTTATCATCCTAATGTAGACAAGTTGGGAAGAATATGTTTAGATATTTTGAAAGGTAAGTGTTGTTTGTCATCCTGTGCTATTATTGATGTGTTCTTTCTGTCTTAAGCATTCCATATTTAGAATGTAAACATTGTTATCTCATTTTATGCTAACACCAGTGTGTGGGAGGGAAGTTTAACAGTTCTGGTCCTGTTTTTCATTCTTTATCATACCATACTGGGCCTGTTACCTTCATAGATAAGTGGTCCCCAGCACTGCAGATCCGCACAGTTCTGCTATCAATCCAGGCTTTGTTAAGTGCTCCTAATCCAGATGATCCGTTAGCAAATGATGTAGCCGAGCAGTGGAAGACCAATGAAGCCCAAGCCATAGAAACAGGTACTTCATAGTTATTCTTTATCTGCTTCTACTTTTCAAAACAAGTCTGTTACCATTCAATTTTTTTTTTTTTAAATAAGCTCAGATTAAAAATAATCTAGAAAAAAAAGATCTTTAACCACAGTGGGTGTCTACTGGACTAGCTGTCAGTGAAGACACTAGAACACTTGCAACTGTTTTGTACTGTTTTTATGGTCTATTTAAAGTATATAGCAGTTTGTAGAGTATAGAACCAAGAAACATCTTCCTGCTACAGTTAAAGCAAAATTAATAAAGAACATTGTTACAATCTTTTCCATTTGTTGAATTTTATGAAAGGTTTGAAACTGGTATGGTTTAAGTAGTGAGAACCTTAGAAAACAAAACCCCTTTCTAATTAATTGTACTGTTTTGGTAATAACATTCAGAAAACTGACCCGATTCAGTTTATAGGAGATGCTATGACTAGGAGGGTATATATATTATAGCATTTCTGCAAATGTGTTTGTTTGCTGTTTATGGTGTTTGGAAAGAAATCTAATGAAGTCAGGAAACTAAACTAACAGTTGCATATTTGTTTTTATCTACAGCGAGAGCATGGACTAGGCTATATGCCATGAATAATATTTAAGTCGATCAGATCGAGTGTACATCACTTCTCCTGTTCTGCCAAGACTCTTCCTTTTTTTGTTTGCATTTAATGGACACAGTCTTAGAAACATTACAGAATAAAAGCCCAGGCATCTTCATCTTTGGTGATTACATGCACATTAGCAAATCTATGT
>PVIH01025210.1:0-21118 GCA_004025045.1 Sigmodon hispidus
CTGTGTGGAGAGGGGGGCTGTGTGGCGAGGAGGACTGTCACAGCCAGTGATTCACACCCCAGGAAGTTTCGGGGTGATTTCTGATAGTCTTTCCTTGCACATCCAATCTTCACTTCCCATCTCTTCACAAGAGCATTTGACAGGATGATTTTACCTAAAGAAGTCTCTAACTGTGGAGGACCCGTAAGATTCAAGGGGTCTGGACGATTCCTACTGCCTAGTGGTCTGTTAGCCATGGAATGACAGAGCACATTCCATGGTGATGAGTTGTAAGCAGACCTATGTGATGCTTTCAGAGTTCTTCCAGAATACTGTTTTGTCATAGGAGAGGGCACCCCTGAGTGTGTTACTGTCTTAAAGGAGCCCCCTGCCCCAGAGGAAAGATAGAAGTAGATGGTGGTGATGTTGTAATCCAGGCCTGTGTGAGCCTAGGCTAATTATTAATGCATTTGCTCATGACTTAGGTACGGAGCTGGCACAATGGTAATAAGTGAACATTTCCCGGTACCACAGACTAAAGTTAAAGTCATTGAGTTTTAAAACCGAACAAAGCGGGGCTGGAGAGATGGCTCAGAGGTGAAGAGCACTGACTGTTCTTCCAGAGGTCCTGAGTTCAATTCCCAGCAACCACATGGTGACTCACAACCATCTATAATGACACCTGATACCCTCTTCTGTATACTGTATACATAATAAAAAAAAAAACTTAAACAAAACAAAACAAAGCTTATAGAATAAGGATGTGAAGAAAGAAAATCTCATTTTGTTCTGTTGCAGAATCAGGGATTGACCCTCGGGCCTGGCAGTTGTTAGTGAAATGCTCTACTTTTGCGCTGTGCTCCTCCTGTGGTTCTGATAGAGTTGTTAATATGCTTGTGTTTTAAGGTGTTCATACAAAAGAGTAGAAAATTAAAGACATTTAAAAAGTTTGTCAAATAAAAATTTACACTAAGCTCAGCTTCATTTATAGAAGAAAGGAAGAAAAGTTGAATGATCTGTCAGTGTAGGCCTGCTTATAAGGGTACACCAGCAGAGGTGTGCGCATGTGGGCTGGGCCTTCAGTTTTGCCTCCCACTTAAACACTCTTAAAACAGCTTCTAGTCTTGAAGCCCTATACATGGCCAGTGCCCTGTACAGGTATTAGATTTTAAATTTTCTCATCATTTCCTCCCTCCCCCCTTTTTGTGGCTAGGTATGTTACAAACTAACTATATTGGACTTGGGAGATGGCTCGGGAGATTAAGTGCCTCTTGGGAATGTTCCAGGTCCTGAGTCTGAATGCCTCGAATCCATGTAAAGTTAGGGATGTTAGCATGCAGCTATAATCTCAGTGCTCCTGTGTTGAGATGGGAGGTGGAGATGCAGGGTCCCCAGAAGTCAGGCTGCCAGCTAGGCTTGTACATGCACACTGGAACAAGAGACCCTGTCTCCAACAAGGTGGAAGATGAGGATAGACGCCTGACCTGCACTTGTACCATGATACATGTGCACTCCCAGATCATAAAGATAAACAAGAAATAAGAGAGAAATCATTATTTCCCATTGTGTCTTTATTGCCTATGGTACCCAGTCCAGGTAGTCTCTCTTCCTTTGCTAACATGCCATTTCAAATTTCCCTTATTTTATTTAAATTTAAAAGTTATTTTATGTGTATGAGTGCTTTGCTGGCATGTACATCTGTACACCACATGAGTACCTTGGTGCCCAGGGAGGTGGTGTGCCTCTATGTGGGTTCTGGGAATTGAACCCCAGGCCTTTGCAACAGTAAGTACTCTGAACTGCTGATCAAGCTCTCTAGTTCCAAAACTTTGGGCCTGCCTGGTACTGGAAGGATGTATATCCAGCTACTCAAGACATGGAGGAAAGAGAATTATAAGTTCAAGGCCTGCCTTGGTTCTAATGTAAGATTCAAACTTATCCTGGGCAACTAAGGGAAACTGTATTTTCAAAATTAAAATAAAAAGAGGGTTGAGAATCTGACTCAGTGGTAGGTGCTTCTCTACCATGGATGCGGCGCTGGGCTCTGTGGTGCTACCAGAAAGAAAAAAAGCATTAAGAAAAGAAGAAAAAGGTTCATTTCACCTACTTCCTTAGTGTGAAGACTATTACTTTCTGTTTCTCTTTGTTTTCTTTTTCTCTTCTCTCTCCCATCTATTTTTCCTCTCTTCCTGCCTCCTTGTTTTCTTGGCAGGCTTTCCTTATGTGTTCAGGCTGACCCTGATCTTGGACCCCCTGCTTCTCCCTCTTGTAATGGGATCTAGGTGTGCATTCACCCTCTCTCGTACACTGTGCTATGCTCACATTCCAGGAGAAAGTCAACATGTGCCCACTCTTCTTCACCCACATAGGCCGCCAGCTTGAATGTTCCTGGTATTGACATGCTCACCTCTGAATGGCTGTGCCATGATAGTAGATTCCTTTTGACAGCCATCCAAATCACCATGGTTTTTCAGTGTTGACCTGCTCACCTCTGAATGGCTGTGCCATGATAGTAGGTTTCTTTTGACAGCCATCCAAATCACCATGGTTTTTCAGTGCGTGAATACAGTACCTCCCAGCTTCCTGTTGTTGATGCTGTGTTTACCTTTACTTGCATAAGGTCTTTGGAGTCATGCCATACATTTTGCCAGCCTGGTTCTCTATTAATAATTTTACTGGCAGGATTATACCTTGTTGCTCAAGGTGAAGTGTTTTGGAGCCAAGTTTCCTTACATTTGATTGTTGCTGTGTGTTAGTTGTGGAGGAGGTGTGAACAGCCAGTAAGAAATAGTCCTTTTTGAGCTCTAGGGAGGTAGGGAATGAATGGACTATTTGGCTTTTCAGAAACTTGCTAGACATAGATGCATAGTTGCATTCTAATTAACTCATAGGGTTTATTCATAATTCTCTTGAAGAATGCATGCCTCAATGTGACATGCCATTCCAGTGAGTAACACTTCCAAAGAAAACAAATGTGCCTTCAAGTGCACATGGTGCTAGTCAGAGTATTGTTTGTTCCTAGTTTTTTCTTTTACCTTTCTGACATGGCTAGGAATCAGTTCTTGTAGGTCATCATCATCATCATCATCATCATCATCATCATCATCATCATCATCATCGGGTCTCTTGTAGTCTTGGACTGTCCTCAGACTCAGTGTGTGGCAGGGATGATTTGGAACTCATCTTGCTTCTGCCTCTTGAGTTCTAGGAGTACAGGCAGCTACATCCTCACCTGACTTAGATTTGGGGGTAGACCCAGGGCTTTGTTCCTGTGTGCAAAAACTCCACCAACCGAGCTCTGTTTTCAGTCTTAATTTTTAGAAGTTGTCAACCTTATTGTCATAACTATTAAAAATAAAAGATACAGGTTGGAGAGGTGGCTCAGTGGGTAAGAACATTTACTATACAAACATAAGGCCACAAGTTCAAGTCTCCAGTGCCCATATAAAAAGTCAGGCATAAATACGTGCGCCTGTACCCCAGGATTGTGGACTGGAGAACTGGCCAGCCAGAGTAGCCACCAAGGCAGGTTCAGGTTCAGATTCAGTAACAGGCCTGGCTGGGTGGTGAGCAAGTGCTCAATAGAAGTGGTTCATGGCTGGCTTTTGTCTCTACATGTGTGTGTGTGTACATGTACCTATACACTGATGTGTGTATGCAACACACATAAATAAAACAAGATTGATATGCTCACATTATCACTTTGGGGGTTTCTCCAAGTGTGTGGTTATGAACAGTTATAACTTCATTCTTTCCTATATTTTAAGATTGAGCCTGTGTGTTACAAATGGGAACATAGGACATGTCAAAATGTGTGACAAATTTTGTCACAAGATTTTGAAAGAGGGCTGGGAGAGTGGAGTGACTGCCAAGATAGGAGTAGGTAGTGGCTTCTTCAGTGTTGGGAGACTAGGTCTGCCCACTCTCAGGAACATCTCTGACTCCACCCTCTGTCTCTCAGCCAGAGCTTTTGAACTGTTTTGTGGCAGTTAGGGACTAGCATAGTTGCTGTAGCTAAAGTATGCAGCAGATTCTATTCTTAGATTTATCCTAGCTGGTTCTCACTTGACTGACAGAGCACACACCCCACCCAGAAAGTCTGATTTATTTTGGCAAAAAGAGGAGGCTTTTATGGATCAGGTTATCTAAAAAAAGTAAGCCTGGAGAATGAGCCCCACCCATCATTCCCCTTTAGATGTTTGGGTTGGTCCTAGTGAGCATGCCTAATTTAGGGATTACTCAGCAAGATGACCCAAGGGCTGGTTTTGCGAATGTTACCAAACTATTACTTAACTGCAGATGTTCTGCTATTGTTGGGTCCTACAGTCAGAGTTGAATGTTAGTTCTGTGAGATGTGGATAAACCTAGCTCCTTTAGGTCTTTTTGTTGAGTGCTAGTTTCAGAGTATTCCACCACTCAAATTCCATCTATCACATGGTGCAAAGTAATTGAGTTATATGTGTTTTTAACAGTTAATCTTTTATCACTCTATAAATTATAGATACTCATTATATAAGTTATCTTAAAAGTTTAAGTAGAAAAGGAAAATGATAGTTTATTCATTGTTGGGTTATCCAATAGGTTAGCTTGTCAATATTATGTTTTTTATTTCAAGTCAGTCTTTTAAATAATTTATGTAATCCAATCATGTGCATTATGCTGTGAGTATCTCCGTATGAAATTTCTGGTTTGCTTTCTTACCATTGCATAGTGGTTTCCTAAAGCCAGCAGGAGGTAGGATTTCTGGGCTGGTAAGATGGTTGGTTCCATTGGTAAAATACTTGGCATGAGCTCTGAAACCCACATAAGCAAATAGGATATGGTGGGGCATGCCTGCAATTCCAGTGTAGAGGAGGCAGAGGTAGGAGGAACCTTCACATAAATGTACACACACATTCATGTGCGTCTGCACACACATACACCCACATGCACCTATGCATGCACCCCACCCCCCCATTTGTGATCGACAGGGATAGAGTAGTGGCCTGAAACATTCTTTAAGTAAAACATGAAAACTATATATGCTAATTGTGATCTTATTCCTCTCCTAGGATCTGTTGTTTATTGAAGCTCTCACTTTAATTTGAGAAACGGGAACAGAGCCAGACAAGCTTTTTGCATCATTTTTTTTTTTTTTTTTTTTTAATGACCTCAAAATACCACCATTAGGGAGTGGTCATTACTTCTTTTTTGCAAGTTGAGAAACTGAGGTATTGAGAGTAGAATGAAATGTTGCAGAAACAGGCTGTGTTTGCCTGTGTAGAGGAAGAGAGAGAACATGGAGAGGGAGAAGTCATAATAACTTAATACCAAGGTGAACAGATTTATTAATTGCATTTTCACCTGCTGGCAGGTAGAGCCACTTGGCGGTGCTGTCATCTTTAATTCCTTTGCTATGATATTTCTGCAAGCATGTGCTTTTCTAATCGAGGTAACATGACAATTACTATTTTTGCTTTGCAGTCAAATGCCAGTAGACTGTACTTTAGAAGGGATGCACCCATTAGGCATTAAAACTGTAATTTTTTAATTGCATATAACACATTGCAGTCTTTTTTTGAAAAATAATGGCTTCTTGAGTATTTTCTATTTTATTGAACTTGATAAAATAACTTCATGGCTCAAGGCTTTACAGTTTTACATTAAATCTCATTAAAAAATTTGCATGTGTTTGTGTGTACAGGCACACATGTGGAAGCCAGAAAGACCTTGAATGTTGTCTCGTAGAGTCTGTCAGCCTTCTTTTTTGAGACATGGTCTCTTCCTGGCTTACAAATTCACAGAATAGGCTAGGTTCTTGGGATCAAGTCCCGGTTCTTACACTTGCAAGGCAACTGTTTTACTCAGTCAGTTATATGTGTGTGTGTGTGTGTGTGTGTGTGTGTGTGTGTGTGTGTGTGTTTTAATTAAGCAAAATGATGCCTTGAGAGATTTATCTAGAAACTGAAATGGACCCTTTGCCAGTTTTGCTTGGGAAGGATTCCAGAGAATTGCAGTAAACAACAGCAGCTTTGTTGACCTACAAGTGTAGGCAGTCAGGGCCTGTGAACATGGCATTTGAAGTGGCTCACCATCCTAGGGACCTTGGAAAGTTCTCTGGAACTGCAGAGGTGCTCTGTGCTGAGGCCTGCTTTCTGTGTAAGCACCTACTGTGGAGCCCTCCTTTCAATGGGAGGTCTGTGAAAAGTGGTTCTCACAGCTCACAATGCAGCCTCTGGGTAATGTAAATACACTTTCCACTTGGGGTCAGGAACAGTGCCTGGCTAGAAGTCCCTTGCAAAGAAAGATATTTTCGAGTTCTACTTATTTATAGTGGCCAGTGGAAAATTAATATGCCTGTTAAATCTATTTTTAAAAATGAAAGGGAAGTCTCTCGTCTACAATGCATTTGCTGAATGCAAGTCTGTCTACTGTGGTGTATTTAGACTTTGTTAGTTCACTGCTTTAGGAAGTGAATTTCAATGTCTTCCTGATCATTTTGTCTCTGTTTGAAACTTGAGGTTCTTGTCTGAAGAGTTCTCTTTATGCTCCAGGAAAACTCTTTTTGAGTTCTTTGAAAGATATAAATAGAGGAGTGACCCTAGACAATACTTAACGAAATCATTTCAAGACTTCACATGGGCTCAAATGAACAGGCCGGGAGGGTGCAGAGATGTGAGCAGGTAAGAGTCTAGGAATATCCACACAGTATCTATTGTCTTGACATTCATGATGCTGATCTCTGATGGAGGGCGTGCATCCTGATTATGGCAAGGATATGGACATAGAGTTTGCATTGCAGATGAATCAGTTGTGGTTGGGCACTTTACAGACACTCTGTTTGGACACATTGCGGATCTCTGTAGTCACTGTTGCAAAAGGAAGCTTCTTTGATGAGGAGTGAGAGCTTGCCAGCCCAGCTGGACAAAGACTGTGGGAACCGAACCTGGACCCTACTGAATAATATTTTTCTGTGTTGCTGGAGAGATGCCTCAGTGACTAAGAGTACACTGCTCCTGAAGAGGACCGAGTTCAGTTCCTAACACCCATGTGGAGTGGTTTATAACCTTCTGCACCTCCGGCAGGTCCAAAATCCATGGGCACCTGTGCTCAGGTGCACAAACCTGCACACAGACAGGCACACAAATTACAAATAAGAAATATTATTTTAAAATGAAGATTAAAACAGGGGACATGTTCTTTAGGATTTACCTTCTCCTCACCTGTCATATTTCAAAGACAATAAAGAGGCCACAGCTGGGAAGCTAAATTTACACAATGGGGCTTATAGATGAAAAGGTTCAGAGTGGAGGTCTGCAGACATGCGTGGAGTTTTGCCAGAAGTGTCTAGTGTGGATTGATTCCTGCCTAATCCCATATAGTGTTTCACTGCAATGCCTTTAGCCTCTGGCCATTATTTCAGACTTCTGCAGCAGGGCCTGGCACACAGTGGGGCATTTGTTAGGCAGTGATTGATTATCTTTGGTCAGGTTCATTGATGTTGTTTTAAGAGCGTGCCTTTTGGCTAAGTCTTTTGTGGAATATGGTTAGTATTATTTTGTTCCTTAAAGAGAGGATCATCCAAGGTTTTTTCTGTGTACTAGATAGAAGGCCTTAAAAATGTCAAGAACTTTAGTAGCAAAGCTCCGGCAACTCTGCAGCAGTCGATCATTTGCCAAGCTGCTCCCTCTTCTGTGATTATGTTTGTGTTTGATGACGGCACACCTCCTGGACCCCATAACCCTGATTTCTGCCATTTTTCCTGCTCTTAAGGTTTTTTTTGTTTGTTTGTTTTATTATTTTTTCTTGTGTGTGTGTGTGTGTGTGTGTATGTCTCTTTCGGAGGTTAGACTTGATTCTCTCCTTCCACCATGTTGGTTGCAGGGATAGACTTAGGTCGTCAGGTAAAAGCAGGCACCTTTAACGTTGGGTTCTCTCTCTTCACCCTCTGCTCTGAGGTTTTGCAGTCTGGGCTAAGTTAGGGTGTGTTGAATTTGCTTAGCTTTCCTTAAGGTGTCTTAGAATGTACTGTGAAATGGTGAAATCTCTGTCTTAGTAAATGTTCACCAGAGCCTGGAAGCCAGTTGCTGTTGCAGAAGGGACAGAGTGGGGTCGGGAGGAGAGGTTGACTCCCTTAGGGCATCTTTGGAATTCACCTTTGACGCTCCTGGGTTTTATCTTCTGTGTTCACGTCATCTAAGCGTCAAAACTCAGCAGCTTACACATTTTGCTGTTGTTTATCCAGTTGTGTTCTCTTGGAGGTTAGTATCACAAGAGCTCTCCCTCAGCCTGACTGACTCTCCACCCACCGCCTGCACTTCTGACTGCTTTTCTTTTAGTTGTCACGGAAACAGTGCTAACCATTCACATGAAATGTGAAAGATACTCTGACAGGCTGAAGGGATGTTCTGGAATTCCCCCCCAGGCCCTTCCAGAAAGAAATCCCATTGATTTTGCTCATAAGACTCCTTCCTTCCCCCTTGAAAGAGTGCTGTGCTTTGTGGTGATATATTTAATAACATTAGTTGGTTGTTAGTACCTAGGTAGATACTCAGAGGATTTACAGATGAACTTAATTCATACTAGGTCTCCTGGTATTTTGGCTGTATGAATCAATCTAGCAGTGATGTTTTCAAGAACCAATTACTTATTCTATAGGTAGAGCTACTGAGAGTCCTATGAGCCTGTGCAGAAACCGAAAATACAGCAAGGCCTGCTGCCTGCTCAGTGCTTTCTGGGGGTTAGGCATGCTGTACCTGCAGATTGGCTAAGGCATGGGCTGGGGTAGGGAGGGAGCACAGGGTTTCTAACTTTCGTCACTCCCCTGACCCCCTAGACATCAGGCTTTCAAGGTGGCTCGCAGATTGCCCTTGTCTAGCGTACCTTATATTGTTCCATGGAAAAGAGTATAAGAAGATATACATGAAATTCCACATTTCACTGAAAATATGTGTTTTCTCTTACTGTCATCCTTAGGAAAAGTATGTGAGAAAGGCTCATAGTTCTGGAATGTTCTTGTGATGCTAGGTTGTCATCCTTGGCATGTCAGAGAGGGGTGTGGGAGTCACTGTGGTATGAGGGGACCTGGAATCTAGGTGTTCCAATAAAAATGTCTAATTATGTCAGAAACCTTGTTTAAACACTATTTGAAAACAGTGACTAAAACCAACAAGGTTTTGGTAAGCTTTTCTCCAGATAAGGCCCTGCCTTCTTCCAGTTAAGATTTGCAGACCGAGGTGCTATTTGTGTGAGATGTGGATGTGAGGTCATGAGAGTGTGTGTATGTAGCGATGTATTTTTTTTCCCTTTTTCTGGAAAGATTTTGCATGGGGGGGTGTGCTCTGAAAGCAACCTCTGTATATTAATGGAGACATATTTGGGCTCTTTTTTTTTTCCCCTGAAAATAGTACTTCCCCAAGTAAGTCTGTGAGTTCTGCCATGACTACACTCTGCACCAGCAAAGCCACTTAGGAGTGTTCAAGGCCAAGTGACAAAAAAGAAGCACGTGTGCGTAGTGTCCTGACCCCTCAAGTGCCAGGCTTGACCCGAGGACAGTGAATGTGCTAGGATCTGCCCCAGCCATATCTCTGGATATGTGCATGGCTGAAGATAGGCCTGTACAGCCAGCTAGTTACCCTCCTTTTCCCAAGGAAAATGGCCAGTTCACCAGTTTGCCATTCATTTTGATCTGCTGTAGTGTTATTTTTAATGGGAAGAATTTAATTTTACAGGATTTCTGTCCAATCTTCTGTGCTTCTAATTGGATGCAAAAAGCTGGAATGTTTTGAAGGTTAGAATTCTTTCCCCAGACAGCTGTGATATGACTTCACTAATGAACACATATCAGACAGGAAAGCAAACTCCAGAGTATTCATGCCCCAGCCAACCAGCTGGGCACATACCTCCAGGTACTGCTCATGTCTCAAGAGGTTTTCTGCATGAACAATTATCACCTCCCCTACCTTCATTCAAGTGGCAAGCCATGGCAAGCGCCTTTCGTGCACATTGTAAAGCTCAGCTGTAAAATTAGATTTCATTGGCATAAAAACACAGCAACCAGCAGCACAGTGTGCTCCGTGCGGTTTGGTTTTTCACCATTCTGGTGAAGCGCTTCCTCCCTTTTAATAAAGAGGCTGAAGACAATCCTAAAGGGTAAGTTTTCAGATTCTCCTTTTTGATTCTAGCTTTAATTAAATCTACATTAAATAAGCATGCCAGGGAATTGATGCTAAAAACATAATCTCTTAAGAACAGAAAGGAACTTGAAGGACTCACCTCTAATTGTGTTACTTCACAAAAGTGATTTTGTCATAATAGACAAAAATCAGTTCTCAACTTTGGAGTCAATTACTGCTAAACCCCAGATTAGCAGTCCTATTCTAGTAGTCAGTGTTGGGGCAGCCTCCCCCAAAGTTTCCCTTTCTCTCTTCCCCAGTGGTCCATTGAGCTGTATTCAGCAGTGGATCACGGGAAAAATTCAGTTACAGTCACTACTTTTCTCTGTTTTTCCTTTTCTCTTTTCTCTAACTGCTAATTTGGTTTCTAAAACAGCAAAGGTGGAGCATTTACCTGCACCAGGTACCTTCCCCATGTTCACACAAAGTGTGCGGGAGAGATCTAGTGCATAGAAACTCTGGGCTTTTGTATCTAATGGCAGTGTCCCCACATCAGGCTGGAATTCCACTAGGCTGAACTGGCTGCTGGGCTGATATGGTGTAGTGCTCCTGGAAAGGAAAGCCCTTTTCTTAAGATCCAGGGAAGTGCTCTAACATCTATGTGTGCATGGATGAGCAGGTCTTCTTAGGATTTTGGAGGTAATGGAGATTGAAGTATACTACCATATTGTTCTAATCCCTTTTTTTCCCTCTGTTGATTCTGTTGCTATTTCTATAGTTGCTATATTAAAAAAACAAAACAAAACAAAACCCTGGTTATCAGGTTGGGGAGGTGGCTCAGTGAGTAGGAACACCTGTGCTTGCAGAAGGCCTGATTTTGATTCCCAGCCACCACACATTGGCTCATAACCATCCAAAATTCAGTTGGGGAACTGATGCCCTCTTCTGACGTTCTCAGGCACCAGGCACACATGTGACACACAGATACACATGCAAGCCAAACATTTATACATATAAAAGACATCTAAAGACATCTCGGTTAGCTTTGCTGGGAAGGCTTCGTAGGATGATGGTTGGAATTAGCAGCCATGGATTTACTTTTCTAAACTAGTATCTGGTCAAGAAGGGGAGAGGGAACTGGAGCAGCTGATGGTGTTTGAGAGTGTCCATTGGAGGACTGCCTCTCTGGCCCTCTGTCTGAAGCTTGCTAAGAAAGAAAAGGAAGCATGCTTCCAGTAATCTGTCAGCTTCCCACCTCATGGGGAGGCTCCTGAGTGTAGCCTTTTCCTCTGTGCCATATGAGTCTATGTCATTTTTGATTTTTTTATCTTTTTTTTTTACTACAACTACAATATAAACACATGAATCAGTTACACAAATATCTATCCTAACTTATGTTTTATTAGGTTTTGCTTTTCTGTCAAAAGTGATTTAGAAGCCAGTCTTGCAATTCCTTGTAAAGCCTCAGCTATCTCATGGTTAAATTATTTTAAAAGAAAATGTACAATATAGTAGTTTCTTAATAGCCTTCCAAACTTCTCTCCAACGGCACAGCCCTCCCTAACCCCCAACAGCACAGCCTTCTCCCTGGCTCCTGATGATTTCACAAAGTTTCCAAGTGGTATTGGGACTAGATGTACAGTTTTCCCCATTTCCCAGAACCATTAGAAAAACCACTTTTAGTGTGAGATAGCTGGAACATTTTTCTGGCATAGAAGTCTCAGTTTTCAGAAACTTGACCTGCACTTGTCTCTCTAGTAGAAACTGATTGGTTTGTTTTTAGATACTGTACTACTGTGTTGGCTGTTTACCTGCCGTGGCTCTTGAGTGGTGGAGACTGCAGGTGTATACTACTTGGCTTCAGTTGGTATTTTTAATAGAGAAGGAGCCTTTCATGAAATCTGACTTGAGCTGTGAATTTTCCAGTTAGCCCATGGCAATATGTTCCTTAGACTACAGAACAGACATGTAGCATGTAGAATTGAAATATTTCCTTGGTATCTAGCTTGTCTGATGATGCCTAGTTAGTTTGTTTTCCATTAGAAAGGATACTATGTGGTCTGGAAGTTAACATTAGTGACCTGAAGCATTGACTTTGAGATTATTTGCAAGTTCCGTTTAGGTCCTTGTGTTTATTGGTTTTAGAATGCACATTTGTGGATGAGGAAACAGAGGCTTGGGGTGACCTGGCTAGACAGACTAGCCAGAATTTTTAAGCTACAAGTTCAGTTGGAAACTACACTTCAATAGATAGCCTTCAAATTCACCTCCACATGTATACATGCACTTGTATATGTATGCCTATACACATTTGAACATGTATACACACAGACACATATGTGACACTCACATATACCATGCAGTAAATAAATAAATACATACATAAATGCATTTGGAATTGGGCCATGGAAGCAAAAGTTCAGACTGACTTGTGGGCTCTTAGTTGCCTGCTCCCTGCTTAGCACAGGGGCCAGCATATTTGGAGGTGAGCATGGGGCCTGAGCCTTTTCTGGCTTGGCTTCCCGCTCCTGGAGCTCTCGTGGCCTTACCTTGTCCCTCTTGGTGTTGTTCTGTTGCTTTCTCTTGTCATCTGAAATTAATTTGTGTTCTATCCTCTTTAACTCACATCTTGAATTAATATATGGAAATTTGGGTTATTGGCCCCCTGAGTGAGGATCAAGACATTTTGTTACTAATTTGCAGGCAGGTTCGCAGATGTAAGAACTTGCAGAGTGTTTAGGGCTGGGTCTGTAAGGAGGACATTTTTCCTGTGCACAGCTGTTCCTCTGGAGATGGGTCGTCAGCTGTTTTCTGCACATCAGGTTTTTCATGAATTTGGGCTTTAGGTGTCAAGGAAGAGGCCAGGGCCAAAGTGCAATGAAAGAAAAAAAAGCACCATGCCAAATGCTCAGAGATGGAGAATCTTGCGGCCCTTTGTGAGGGTATTTTAAAATAAGGTAGTCTTTAACAAGGGAATTAATTATTAACAGGGAAGAGCTTTCTTTCCATATCTGGAGGGTCTGTCCTCCCACTCTGGAGCTCTGGAGCTAATGGTGTGCATGGCCTGCCTAGCAGTGAGCTAGGGCTTTGCTCTCCCAGCTTATCCTGTGAAGCACATGGCATCTGCCTCCTTCATTCAGAATACAACTGGTTGGGTACAAAGCCTTATGGCTTTAGTGTTTGGATGTGTGGTGAAGGGGAGAGGTTGTGAGGGACTGTGGTTATCAAATTCCTTTGAGCTGAAAGTCTAGGTCAAAGCAAGACCGTGAACCTTGGGGAGCTGTGTGCGCCGGGGTGAGTTCAGCAGTTTAGAAGAGTGTACTGGAAACCCTGTCCACTTCATTTATTCTGGTTGGTTTTGTAGCATGTGAAGGTTAATAGTCTTCAGGATGGATACATTGTGAGATCTCCTTACTGTTGGCAGATCCTGTGGGCATGGTGTTTGTTTGACTAAAATACGTGAGGTAGATTTGTCCAGCCCAAAGCCATGTCTCTTGGCAGAAGGCGAGTAAACAAATATTTCTTTAGTGTGGCTACTCCTGAGACTTCCCAAATGAAGTGTACGTCTTCTTTACCCAGAGAGTACATACTGGCTCCTTAGCTGCGCTTAAAGCTGATGAGGAAGCTCTCTGTGGCCAATGAAGATGGTGATTGAGGTTATACAGAGAAGTTTCTGAGGCCTCACCCAGAGGCCACCCTGTTTTTATGCATAGAAGTGAGAGCTGGGATTTCAGAGTAAAGGACACCTACCTTACAGTGTAGGTCTGAGATGAGAGAACGTGATCATTGATACTGTGTGAATGTGCGTGCACACGCATGTAGGAGAGCGGGCCTGGGATGTGGGACAGAGCACAGTGACTGGATATAATAACTCACAGGTGCTAAGTGTATGGTAGAATGTTTATAATTCCTAGCACAAGTTTGAGGTCAGCCTGTGCCACATAGCCAGGACTCATCTTTATAAGTGAAAAAAATAACAAGAAACATCTGAAATCAGATATAAGTTTCTTTGGGTACCTGAGACCATCTGGAAACTCCCAACCAGGTCATCTCCTTACGACTGAATTTTCTGTTGTAAGTAATAATTTTAGATACGTTTTATTAAGAGCTGTACAGTCGTGTAATGAGAAAATTTGTAACTTCCATCTCACATTGTTACATGTGAGTCTACTGGATAGTAAGCCTTCCACAAAAATGATACCATTGCATATCCCCCAATTTCCTTTTTATCCGTATGTTTTCATTCTTTTACAGTCTTTTACAGTTTGTTCTCTTGTGGTCATGGTGCTAGGCTATTTCTGTCCTCGAGTTTCTGGTTGGAACGCAACTCCAGTTTAAACAGTGTTAGGTGGCTGTGTTGGACTATTGCAGCATAAATAGCTTTAACTGTCGGCAGATCTTGGTGAAGGGTCCATTCTTCTAGCACCCTATTACTAGCCTCCCAAACCTCTTTCTTTCCTATATTCCTGTACAATGGTGGGATTCCAGCGGCGGGGGGGGACCTCCAGGTTCAGCTGGGGTGGGAGCAGGACAGGCTGGTTTATTCCTGCCTCATTGGGTGACAACAGAGTTCAGGTTCCATGTTATCTAGGAGATGGTTCAGGGGATGTTTTGCCATAGCAGTGGGAATAGGACCTTGGTGCTCTTTGCTGCATAAGAGAGGTCACCATCTTTGTAACTTTTTCCTGTGACAAAGAAACTGATAGAAGCACCTGGATGGGAAGAGCAAGGGAAAAGAGCAGGGAGTACTTGTTACACTAAACTGGTGCCCAGATATACATCACTGCAAGCTGTGTGTGTGTGTGTGTACGCATGTGCGCTCATGCAGGTGAGACATTGGTCAGCCTTGGTGTTGGTCCTTAGATGCTGCTGCCTTGATTGTTGTTTGAGAAAGAGTCTCATGTGTACCTGAAGCTCATCTATTAGGTTAGATGAGTTGACTGGTGAGCCGGGGATTTTCCTGTCTCCACTTTCCTAGCACTGGGATTATAAGTGAGTACCACTCTGTCCAGCATCTTTTCCATGGGTTCTCATGTTTGCACAGCAAATCACTTTTGCTCACTGAACTGTCTGCCTCATCTCTAGCATATACTTTTTTTTTGTTTTTCCTTGTTTTTCAAGACAGGGTTTTTCTGTGTAGCCCCAGCTGTTCTGGAACTTACTTTGTAGAGCAGGCTGGCTTTGAACTCACAGAGACCACTTGCCTCTGCTTTTCAAGTGCTTCCTGGCTAATGTATTTTTAAAGAAATATCAAATGAAACATTACACTGAAGAAAGAGGTTCATGTGAGGAAAAAAGTAGCAAATTTGTCCTTTAAAACTAGTAAAATTAAATGTAGAAATAAAATGGACATTACATGAGTACAAAAATTTGAGTCAAAAATCACACAGTTAATTAACTTGTGATAATGTCTGCAGACTTATCTTGGTTTTAATGTAGGAGTTCCAGGCTAGACCACTGGTCTTTAGGCTGCATTTTCATTTGTGTAGTTGCTGAGTATTATCACAATAGTTTGTATAAGATCTGTTATTATAGAATGTACTTCCCTAGTTGGGACAGGGCTCCTTGTTTGGTTCTTAAGCAATTCGTTTTTCCATGTGGAGTTAGAATGGATAGTATAAAATTTCACCTCTTGGGCTGGAGAGATGATGGCTCAGTGGTTAAGAACACCAACTGCTCTTCCAGAGGACCGGGGTTCGATTCCCAGCACCCACATGGCAGTTTACAACTGTCTGTAGTTCCAGTTCCAGGCAAACACCAAGGCAAATAATTAAATAAATAAAGTTTTTAAAATAAAATAAAATACAAATTTGCTTCTTTAAAAGTAAAGACGTTATCTCTTGGGAAGCCTTCAGCTGTCACTCGACACTTTCAGGAAGAGAAGCTCCTGTGGGTGACATGAAGGGGAAACGGGTAATGTTCAGAATGGAGGTGTTCAAGGATGAAAAGAAATAATTTCTTATTACACCTATCTGGTACAAATCCAGGGCAGCCACTCAAAAATTTGCTGTTGCATTTGGACTGACTGGAACATTAACAGTAAGGTATTCATTAGTCAAATAGCTTTGAATGTGTAATTTTGAGGGAGTTTTTATGAATGATCAAACTCTGGCCTTAACATGTATGGCAGTTTTCTTCTGAAATCATTTAAAATTGAGTATGTGAGATTTATATGTATAACACACACATACATGCAAATGAGCATGCACATACACACATACACACCAATACTTTTGGACTTTTTATGCTACAGTGCATGAATACACACAGACCTTCCATGGAGCAAGCTATGATCCCTGAGGAATTTATTGTTCCTTTATTCTTGGTGTGCTATCAAGCTGACTAGAGGAGGAAGGTGCAATTATGGGAGAAAAGAAGGCTCTTTGAATTTATGCTATTTTTGATATATGTGTGAATTTCGTTTATTCTGTGTAACAAGGGGAATCAGCTTTTGAGCCCAACTGGCTTGGTTGTGTTGTAGATACAGAAGAACCTGAAGAGTGACTAAGTAAGAGAGATCCTATGTGTTTGACTTAAAGAAATGATCAGGGAGAAACAATTAGAATAAAACTTGGTAATTGAAGCTGCAGCGTATGTATTAAACTCAGTTCACTTGTGTGAAATGCTTCTAAATTATTTTGATCTTAATGAAAGAGAAAGCTTTTTGTGAATGACAAGTATAGTTCTTTTGGGATGTATCTTTTGTTTTGGTCATTACCTTAATGACAACCACTGTAGTTTCTGTTTGTCATTTTTGCCATCTCAAGATGTAGACTCGATGGAGAGATGCCTCAGTGGCTACAGGCACTTGCTCTTACAGAAGCTGGGAGTGCAGTTCTTAGAGGCTGTGTTGGGTAGCTCTCCACTAACTTCCTGTAACTGCAGCCTCATCCGATACAACTATCTCTTGGCCTCTGGGGGCCTCAGCAAACATATGCCATGCACATACATAATTATTTTAGAAAATGCCATCTTCTTTTATCCCCATATTTCTGGGGCAGGGTTGTTACCATTGTTCATATGTCTTACAGTTTCAAACTAAACGCTGGGAGCCTGGTTCTGGTCTTTGAGTTCTGCTTACATTCTTGTTCCTCTGCTCCACTCTGGGGACAGACAATACTTAACAGCAGTTCTCTGTATTGAGAGGCCTATGGTTCAACCGAAAACACTCTGATTCCTCACTTTAAGTAACTATAGTCTCTGGTCTTTCTTTGTTTTTAAAATCATTGGTGTTTCTCTTGCAGGTAGCAGGCTGAGGGCAGTTCTCCATGAATGTACGTCACCATGATGATGACCGACCAGATCCCCTTGGAACTGCCACCTCTGCTCAATGGGGAGGTGGCCATGATGCCCCACTTGGTGAATGGAGAAGCAGCCCAGCAGGTTGGTGACCATGTCCAAGTGGGAAACATTAGCTGAATATTTGATTTATTGGGGGATTTTAGAAGTCTTTGCCTTTTGAATTTCATGATTCCAGAGATTTTTTTGTTGTTGTATAAGTACCATATTATTTTTTAAATACCTGAAAAAAAAATTGAGATCAGAAACACCTCATTAGCTAGTATTCTTAAAGAATCAAAGAATAAGTTATTTTAAAAAACCAACTCATTGTGAGACTGTTCAGTAATTTATCTGTCAAACACATTTATCATTGTGTTTGACAGACCTACAAAAGTCCAGGTGAGCCTACCTTGAATCCTGGGGTGACCCTTCTGTGGAACCTAGGGTGACCCTTCCTCTAAGAAACCTGGGATGACCTTTTATCTGTGAAACTTTGAAATACGAAATTTCTGGCCTCGATTAGCCCCAACCAGCAGTCCCAAAATCCCAAAGAGGCACACAGAAACTTTAATTAATATGCTGATTGGCCTGTGGCTCAGGCATATAACTTGCTGACTTTTAACTCTTACTTAGCCAAGTGGCTTAGTACCTTTTCTCAGAGCATCATTCTGGCCTTTTCCACTCTGCATCTGCTGGCATCTCTGCTCTGCTTTTCCTCTTCCCAGAGTTTTCTTAGTCTGGGAGCCCTGCCCACACTTCCTGTCTGCCTTCTGACCAATCAGCATTTTATTAAACCAATAGGAGGGACAAATATTTACAATGTACCAGAACATAATCCTACAGTCACCTGAGGTAACTCTTCCTCTGTTAAACCTGGGGCGACCCTTTCATTGTAGAACCTGAGTTGACTCTTCCTCTATGGGACCTGGGGTGATCCTTCTTCTATGAGACCTGGGGTGACCCTTCCTCTATGGGACCTGGGGTGACCCTTCCTCTATGGGACCTGGGGTGACCCTTCCTCTATGGGACCCAAGGTGATCCTTCCTTTATAGGACCTAGGGTGACTCTTCTTCTATGGGACCTGAGTTGACTCTTCCCCTATGGAATCTGGGGTGACCCTTTCTCTATGGAACTGATAAGGGTTTCATATGAGAGCACTTAGCAGATGTGCACTTCTGTGCCATTCATAGCTTAACATTATGGCAGACATCAGCTATTTAGAAAGTCAGCCATGCAGCACTCTATCTCATACCTATGTTGGGGGTTCTGTCATCCTCTTCAGGCCTTCATGGGTACTGTACTACCATCAAATAAAAGTGAAACGAAATTTATGAAACCCAAAAAACCACACATCACATATATACCTAAAGGATGTATACTGAGCATTGGTGGTTTGAGTATGGTTCACTCCTTCTCACCTCTGTCATCTTTTTTTATCTGGATCAGACTCCATCACATTGGGAAGCACCTTTTTATTCATGCAAATCAACAGCCAAACCTCAGCCAGACAAGCCCCACCCTCTGCGGTCCCCCCTCCCCCCAGCTGACATTCGTCTTGTGAGGTCCCATCTTCTTACCCTCCTGGTCTTTATGCTGACTGTACAGTGTCCTCTCACTCTACATATCTGGTATTTATTCTAAACTCTGGGCTTTCCATTGACAGTGTCTGCTGAGTTCATACCTTGCCAGGTCTGTTTCATTTCTGTGGCTACCTGGGTCCCACGCCCAATACCTTGCTGGTGCTTGGAATTGTCTTCACTTCTGATTTTTTTTTTGCTGGATTCTCCAGACAAGCCAGAGATATCTCCTCAAAACATATTGTGTTTCATGTTCATTCCTTACTCAAAGCCACCCTGTTGCCCCTGTCACAAAGCCTGTTTCATAGCCTGTTGACTTCGCCTGGCCCCCTGGCCTTCTTCTCTAAGTCTGACTGAGCTCTGCTTTTCTCTTGTCTTGCAGCTGATTGTGGAAAGCTCTGCTAATGCAGTGATCGGTTTCAGAATTCAAAGTTCTGTCTCTCATTTTCACTATTGAAAAGAATTTTAAAATCCAATCTATTTAGATGTGATTAGCTTGGAAAGCAACTGAGGACTCCTCGTTGGCACACCTAGCCAGGCTTCCCGAAGCTACCTTTCCTCATTGCTTTGCCCCAGTTTCGTGTTTTGGTGATTTTTGTCCCCATCGTTATGATTCAGTTTGCCCAGGCAGGCTTTTGTAGCTTACTAGCTAGCATAAAGAGCCCCCAGTTCCAGAATTTTCCAGTCCTCCTTCAAAATGAATTTCTTTGCATAGAGACATGACTGAAGACTGAAGAGACTGGGTGTCCCAGAAGAACACGTAATATTTCCCTACCTGTGACTCTGACTTGTCTCTGTGCAGATGCTGGTTTAGTAAATCTGGTCCATTGGGAAGAGTTCTGTAAAGCTAAAATTGAAAAATTTATTAAATTATCTATTTTTAAAATAGATACCAAGCTTTTTCAAATGAAGGGTATGCTTAAAAGTTACCACAGGGCCTGGGAAGGTAGTTCACTCAGTGAAGTCAAGGGCTTGAGTTTGATCCCCAGAACCCTTATAACAAAATCCTGAAATGGGGGCCTGAGTTTGTGACCCTGGTGCTGTGGAGGCAGAAATATAAGGCTTCCTGCCAGCCACTTTAGATGACTTGGCAAGTTCCAGGTTAGAGAGAGACTGTCTCAAAGCAAGTTGTCTGTGTTTGAGTAACAGCTCTGACTCCTACGTGTGTAAACATGCATATATACACAGTCACATACGTGCACTTGCAGAATCATGTATGCACACATAGCATTGTGAGAGTATTTCATCCTTCTTAATCTGTGTTAGGTTTTTTTGAAGCATTAACATTTAACTGTTTGTTGTAGTTGGACTTTTTGGACTGCCAGCTTCAAATCATGACACTAGACTTCTTAATTGTGAAAACTTCACTTTAGCTTACGCTTAACTAGTTCTTAAAACTTAAATCAATGAATTTATCTATGTTCTGTCATGTTGTTCATTACCTCTGCTCAATGAGTTCAAGTCCCACCTACTCCTCTGTTGTTGGAATTGGCTGTTCCGCTCTTAATAAAGTCTGTCAGAAGGTATCTTGGCAGAGATACATCTTCATAGTATACAAAATTTGATGTTATTATAAAATTTTCTTTCTTTTTTTTCTTTTTACAATTTCACATTTTTCTTTTTCTTATTCCTTTTTTTTCTTTATTTTGTATTTATCAAAGAAACAGTACAAAAAATTTAAAAAAAAATGCTGAAGAGTTAACAATAACTATACAGAGGATAATAATCATAAGCATGGCTTATCAAGGGTGGAAATTCAAATAAGATTACTACACAAATATTTTCTTTGTGTTCAGCTTTCCCTCTGAATTTTTTTTTTCCATCCCTGTATATCCTTATTGAAGGTCTCTTCCCCCTCCCACCACATCTGATCATTTTTCTTCTCTGCAACTCCCCATCCACTCCCTTGGCAGGGAGCAGACAGTCCTATGGTCACACTGGCCCAACAATGCTTGGATCAGTCCTCACTCCCGGCCAAATCCAGTTTTGTCCCCCCTCCCTCAAGAGTGAGTCAGGTGTTCCTATAGTTGGACTGGGGTTTGAAGGGTCAGTCCAGGGTGTTTCTGATCCCAATCTGTTCAGTGGTTGTGGTTTGCTGCTTGGGCATGTTGGCTTTTTTTTCCTGTTTGTTTGTTTAGAGACCACTAGTGAGTGAGTACATCCCCTGCTTATCTCTCTGAGTTTGTG
>PVIH01025211.1:0-21115 GCA_004025045.1 Sigmodon hispidus
GGGGATTCTAGGCAGGTGCTCTACCACTGAGCCACACCCCAGCCCCTCACTGGGGGATTCTAGGCAGGGGCTCTACCACTGAGCCACACCCCAGCCCCTCACTGGGGGATTCTAGGCAGAGGCTTTACCACTGAGCCACACCCTAGCTCTTTACTGGCCATCCTCCTGAAGTATCCTCCCAAGTATCTCAGATTAAAGCCTTTACCATCATGCTAGGCTTCTAATTTTGGAATCAATGTTTTCCCCCTTGTCTCTGTCTCTCTTGCTCTCTCACTCTCTGTCATCACATGCATGCCCTGGGGCACATATGTGGAGCCAAAGGACAACCTCAGGAATGGGTTCTTACCTTCCACCCGAGGCCGGTCCTTAGCTGTCTATGCTCTGTGTATGCCACACTAGCTGGCCTGAAAGGTTATGTGGATTCTCCTGTCTCTAATCTCACCATAGGAGAGTTGGGATCGTAGATGTGTGCTATTACATCCAGATTTATGTGAGTTCTGAGGACTCAAACTGAAGTCTCAAGCTTATGAGGTGATCACTTTACCCATTGGGCCATCCCTCTAAACCCAGAAACCAGGACTATTTGTAACTTGGGGCACTCTGAGCAAGACTGCTCCACACATTTGTATGAATACCTCTTGGTGAGTGTTATATTCATTTTGTTGTTATGCTAGTCAAGTTAGCTTATAGTTAGACTTATTAGAAATGGACAGTAAGTTTTCTTGACAGTGGTTGCACCATGGACTGGTGAGATGGCTCAGTGGGTAGGGGTGTTTGTTACCAAGCCTAAGGACCTGATTTCCGTCCCCAGACATACCAGATAGAAGGAGAGAACTGACTTTCTAATCAGTCTCGTGCACACACATACCTTCCCCACACAAATAATAAGAATATAAAACAATAAATTAATTCAAAAGTGACTGCACTTTGCCAGTGAAGTGTGGGTATCCTCACCTGGTCTGTTACGTGCATCTATTTAATATGAGTCATTTTGGTGGGTTTCATTTGCATTTATCAGTTATGGATATTAACCTTGAACCTTCTCATATGGTCATTTGTAGTGGGATTATATTATGTTGCTACGGTTTCCTGTCATTGTAAATATTTGTCCCGCCTACGGGTTTAATAAAAGCTGATTGGCTAAGGGCAGACAGGAAGTGTGGGTGGGGCTACCAGGCAAAGAAAACTAGGGAACATCTTAGTGCAGACAAAGATGCCAGACACAGAGCTGCCCCAGAGAGATAACAGGGATGCCAGGAGACCATGCAAAGGAAAGAAGTTGAAATACTGCTCTGAGAAAAAGTACCAAGTTGCATGGTTGAACAGGATAAGAAAGATGGGTTAGTTTAAGACTAGAGAGTTAGCAAGTTATATGCCTGGGCCCCAGGTCAATTGGCATAAAATTAATATAAGCCTGTGTGTTATTATTTGAGACTAAGTGGGGCTGAGAGTGGATCTAAACCTCTGGTCCAGATTGGAAAGTCCGGACCAGAAGTCATTGGCTATTTGAAGGTAATTTATTTGAATCTATTAGTTAGTGTTTCAACACTGTGACCTAATACTTCACATAGACAACTTAAGAAAGATTTATTTTGTCTGTTGATGTGTGCACATTTTGATGTGTATGTTCATTTTGTCATGTATTTACATGTTGGTGTGTGTGTGTGTGCATGCACTGGAGGCCACAGATCAACTTCAGCTATTGTTCCTCTGTGCTGTCCACCTTGGTTTTTAATTTGTTTTTATTTTATGTATATGAGTCCTTGCATTATGTATGTGCACCAAGGAGGCTAGAAGCAACTCCTTGGAACTGCAGTCAGGAACAGTTATGAGCCACCATGTGGGTCCTGGGAATAGAACCCAGGCTCTCTGCAGAAGCAGCAAGTACTCTTAACCACTTTGCCAATTCTCCAGCCCTTTGTTTATTTACTTAATCTCAAATGCCATTCGTATTTGTTTTTTGAGATAGGCCTCTCACTAGCCTGGAGCTTGCCAAAGAAGCTAGTCTGGCTAGCCAAGACAGAAGGCTCTTGACTCCAAAGAGCTCCCCATTGCTGGGACTACAGTCACCAATGTGTGGCTGTTCTGCATGGGTGCTGTACATCCTCACTCAGACAGCAAGTTCGTTACCAATAGAGCCATCCCCCTGCCTCTACTTTTGTTGTTTTTGTTTGTTTGTGACAGGCCTTAAGTAACCCAGGATGTCCCAAAACCTGCCAATAACCTTGAACTTCTGATCCTTCTGTCTCCATCCCTTAGGATTACAAGCATATACCACTACTATGTTTTACGTGGTGGTGGGAATGAAACCAGGGACATTCTCAGTACTAGCTGAAGACTCTATTTGCTGAGCTGCAGGCCAGTCCTTCATGTATGTGTCCTGGCTAGTTTTACGTCAACTTGACACACGCTGTTAGAGTTATCTGAAGGGAGGGAGTCTCAGTAGAGAAAATGCCTCCATAAGCTCCAGCTATAGGGCATTTTTTAAGCTGGTGATTGATGGGGGAAGGCGCAGCCCATTGTGGGTGGAGCCATCCCTGAGCTGCTGGTCCTGGGTTCTATAAGAAAGGAGCCATGAGGAGCAAGCCACTAAGCAGCATCCCTCCATGGACTCTGCATCAGCTCCTGCCTCCAGGTTCCTGTCCTGTTTGAGTTCCTGCCCTGACTTCCTTAGACAATGAACAGTGATGTGGAAGCATAAGCCAGATAAACCCTTCCCACTGCAAGTTGCTTTAGGTCATGGAGTTTTATCACAGCTGTAGAAACCCTGCCTGACTAAGACATCATGGTTGTCCATTAAAAGCCTATCAATGTTCCTTCTCCTATGTGAATTCAGGGCTTTGTTTATTGCAATCAGAAGTCATCAATCCACTTGAGCAGGGAGGTAGCCTCACAGTGGCAGTGAGCCCACAGTGGGGAGTCACCAAATCACAGCTCAGAGTTGGAACTAAATCCTGGTATTTGGATCCTGGTCACCTCTAGGGACCTGTTGTAAAAACTGTCTTTGAATCTCAAGGACTAAGGCAAAGAATCAAGTTCAGGACTGACAATGTAGTCTAGAGGATGCACTTAGTGGGTAGAATTGCTTGTCTTAGGTGCAGGAGGCTCTGGCTTCCATCCCCAGCACTGCATGAACCAAGCATGGTAGTGCATGCCTTTAATCCCAGCACTCAGGAGGTAGAGGGAAGGGGACCAGAAGTTCAAGGCTGTTCTCAACTACATAGTGAGTTCAAGGACAACCTGGGCTACTTTATCTCATTATCCAGGTGGTGGTGGCTCACACCTGTAATCCCAGCAGAGGACTTGAGTTTGCATCCTCAGAACCCACATAAATGTGGATGTGATAGCATACATCTGCAATCCCAACTCTCCTATGGTGAGATTAGAGACAGGAGAATCCACATAACCTCTCAGGCCAGCTAGTGTTGAATACACAGAGCATAGACAGCAAAGGACCTGCCTCAGGTGGAAGGTAAGAACCCATTCCTGAGGCCAAGGCAGGCAGATCTTTGTAAGTTCAAGTTCAGCCTGGTCTGCAGAGTTCCAATACAGCCAAAGCTACACAGAGAGAGGAACCCTATCTCAAAAAATCAAAACAAAAAAACCAAAACAAAACAAACAAAAAAACTTTGTCTCAAAAAACAATTGGAGGGGGCTGGAGAGATGGCTCAGAGGTTAAGAGCACTGACTGTTCTTCCAGAGGACCTGAGTTCAATTCCCAGCAACCACATAGTGGCTGACAACCATCTATGATGACATCTGGTACCCTCTTCTGTATACTATATACATAATCAATCAATCAATCAATCAATCTTTAAAAATAACAATTAGAGGGCTGAAGAGAGAGAGAGAAAAAGAGAGAGAGAGAGAGAGATGGGAAAACAGATACCCCTTTTTCTTTGCCATCTTTTCACCCCACACAACTCTAAAGAGGCAGGGATGGCCAACCCTAATTTTACATCAGCAAACTGAGCCAAGCTGTGAATCATCCAGAAGTTCTATAAAAACCAGGGGGAAACGTGCCCACTTTGATGTAACTATTTTTGTTTTTCCACATCTTCCATCCCTGGCTATCCATCTTTCATATAATTATAAACAGAATACAGATCCAATTTCGTACATCTTTTTCTATTATATTGATTTTTTTCCCATTTAGAAAAATTGCATTTGAGCTGGGCCATGGTGGTGAATGCATTTAACCCCAGCACTCAGGAGGCAGAGGCAGGCAGATCTCTGAGTTCAAAGCCAGCCTGGTGTACAGAACTAGTTCCAGGATAGCCAAGACTACACAAAGAAATCCCATCTCGAAAAACAAACAAAAAAGAAAATGTGTCCTCTGGCTAGTGTATAGTTTAGTGGGAGTGTACATACAAAGCCCACACAAGGTTCTGAGTTCAAATGCCAACACTAAAAATAACATTTTTCAAATTATATCATATATTGGAAAAGTCAGTTTTTCAAGCTTTCTAAGTTTTTTGTTTGTTTGTTTTTCAATACAAGATTTCTCTGTGTAGCCTTGACTGTCCTAAAACTCAATCATTAGAGCAGGCTAGCCTTGAACTCAGAGATCCACTTGCTTGTGCCTCCTGAGAGCCGGGGGTGTCACTCAGGTGTACCTACCTCATATACTCGAAGCCCTGGGTGTCATCCCCAGCATTGCATAAACCACACCTGGTGGTACACAGCTGTAATCCCACACCCGGGAGAATTCAGGGTAAAAGGTCATCCTTGGCTCTGTGGCTCCAAGGAAGCTGAATTCCCCATTTTTGCATATTCCACTTCTGTCTTCTCCTTTCTAGTTTACTCTCTCCTTTGGGTGTGTTCACCCGTCACCATCCTTCTGAGAGGAGCCGTGTGGAGTAATAAATCCGTGTTTCAAGGCTTTTCATGTCTGAAACCAAGGCCTTCATTCTAGTCCCAAACCTTGAGTGACAGTTGCTAGGTATAGAGTCTTAGCCAGAGAACCATCTTTCTCGAGAGAATGCTGATAGCTTCCACTTTGCACTTCTGCCTGTTACTCTTCAGCATTCCAGCTCTAGCCTGATTTCTTACATTTCTATCAGCTTCATTTTTTATCTTTGGATAAGTATTTTTCTTACCTCTGAGAATCTGAAAATTTGCAATCATATACTTTTTTTTAAATTTTTTTTCTCTGTGGAGTGTGTGTTTGTATTTGTGCCTGTGCAGGCGTGCACAGGTGTCCATGAAGACTAGAACAGAACACTGGATTCCCTGGACTTTCGGTTACAAGAGGTTGTACACCATCCAGTACAGTTGCAGGGACTGAACTTTGATCTTACAGAAGAACAGCTATTTCTCTAAACTCCTAAACCATCTCTTCAACCCTGATATATTTTTAAGTTGTATTTATGGGGGAAGGTGTGGTGATATGTTACATATTTAATAAAGCCTGGAATATCAGGACAGAGCCATATCTCCAGCCTTTTGTTTTGTTTGTTTATTTTTGAGACAGGGTTTTCTGTATAACAGTCCTGGCTGTTCTGGAACTTGCTTTGTAAACTAGGCTGACCTCGAACTCACAGAGATCTTCCTGCCTCTGCCTTCTAAGTGCTGGGACTAATGGTGTGTACCACCTCTGCCAGACGGCTTTATTAACGGCTTTATTAAATATGTAACATCACCACAAGAAGGCATGCATGTGGCCTGTAGGAACTGGTTCTCTACTTCTGCCATGTGGGTTCCAGGGATTAAACTGGAGTTCTAGGCTTGGATTCAAGCATGTTACCTCTCACCAGTGCTCAATTTAAAAAATCTGTAAAAACATTTCCATTTTAGGAAAACTTTTCCGATAATTTCTTGGCTCCCTCCCCATCCATTTATCTGCTTCCTTTCTCTTTAGTCTTGGACCGCCTATGTTATTTTCCTAATTTCCTTTTTTTCTCTTCAATTTTCACACTCTTTTCCTTTTCCAATCTTGTTAAAAAAAAAAAAAAAAAAATCCCGGGAGGGGGAAGGGACCTTGAATAAGGATATACAAGGTTAGAAAGTGTGACTTCTTTGTTCATAACAATAATAATAATAATAATAATAATAATAATAATAGAAAAAATCCCTATTTCTTAATCCTTACTGACTTTTCTATCTAATTTTTAAAAAAATTATTTCTGAATGTGTATTTTCAAAATTTTTTTAAGATTTTTGCTGTATTTGAAAGAATCTTGACAGGACTGGAGAGATGGCTGAGAGGTTAAGAGCCCTGACTGTTCTTCCAGAGGTCCTGAGTTCAATTCCCAGCAACCACATGGTGGCTCACAATCATCTATAATGACATTTGGTACCTTCTTCTGTATACTGTATACATAATAAATAAATCTTTTAAAAACGTATGAAAAAAAAAGAAAGAAAGAATCCTGACAAAAGCAAGGGGTTTTGTCGTTGTTTGTTTTTTCTGGCTCACAATTGAAGGCACATACTTCAGTGGAGAGAAGCCAAATTAGCAGGCACTTGAAGAGTCTGTTCACAACCCCCTGGTTGTCAGGAAATAGCCGTGAGTCCTCCAGAGCTCAGGTCACTGTTTGATTCTGCCCTGGACTCCTTCCCAGGGAACAGTCTCATCCACAGTCAGTTGTGGGTGTTTCTGCATCAATTAGCTTCATCATGATAATCCCCACAGGCACATGCAGGTGTCCATCTCCTGGGTGATAGGTTCTGCCTAACTGACTGTGAATTCTCCCTACCTCCAGGGCCTGTGAATTGGCTTTGTGGGTAAAGGCACTTACCCTTAAGCTGAGGACCTGAGTCCAATCCCTGGGATTTACATGGTAGAAGGAGGGAAACAACTCCCCCAAGTTATCCTTTGCTTGACCTCCACATGGAAGAGACACACGTGTCTGCACACCCATGTGCACACACAAAGTAAATAATTGTAAAATAAAGTCACCAGAGGGATACAGTATATTCTCATATTTCTCTAAGAATAACATTGTGATTTTTTGCTTTGGGTTTTTGGAGGGTTTGTTTTGCCTTTTGTTTTTATTAAGCTTTCTTCTGTTTACTCACGGTTTGTTTTGTGTTCTTCTTGGTCCTTGATTAACTAATGGTCCTTCTCGCCCAACTTAGAGGCCATATTTATGTGGAATGGGCCTGGCAAGCTTGCCCTCTTGGAACATGGGGCTTCTTTATGCGAATATCCTGCCGTGTCCAAAGTGAGGACCCCTCTAGGTCGGCTTTCTTGGGCTGCTGGGTTTCCTCAAATTGGAATCTTACTGTGGTAGAGCCCTTGCTGCGTTCCGTGGGAGCCACTTGGAGCATGAGTGCTAGTGTATAAAGTGAGGATTCCTACTTAGCTAGAGCTTCTAGTGGGAATCTGCTCTGCTCACACCCTTCCTCCAACGCAGCGGGGGACCGTGTGCGCACAGCGCCCCCTAGTGTTTGCCCTGCCGCTCCCTCTCCCTGGCACCTCCCTCCTAATGGGTGAAGAAGGACCACAGGACAGACGGGGAAATTGATTGTCAAGCTCATGTTCTCAGTATGTAGCCCAGGTTGGCCCAAAGCCCACATGTAGCCCAGGCTGACTTCAGATTTGCAGTAATCCTTCTGTCCTGGAATTACAGGTGTGTGCCACCATGCCTGTTTACCAACACCCCCCCCCGTGTGTGTGTGTGTGTGTGTGTGTGTGTGTGTGTGTGTGTAAGTCAGAGGTCACATAGAGGTCAGAGGACAACTTTAGATAGTCAGTTTTCTCCTTTTACCTTTATTTGGGTTCTGGGGATTGAACTCGGGCTGGTGGGATTGACGGGCACACACCTTTAGCCAGTGAGCCACCTTGCTGGTCCTGGCTGGCCTGGAAACTCATAATCTTCCTGCCTCTGCCTCTCCATCCCCTACTTACACAAGCCTCCACAAGTGGCCGTCTTATTTTTTGAGACAAGGTTTCTCATTGGTCTGGAACTTAGCAAGTTTGACAGGCTGGGTGACCAGGTGGCCCCAGAGGCCTACAGATGGCACCACCTACATGTCTGTCTTTTTTGTGTGGCCTCTGGGGACCAAACTCAGGCCTTTAAGACAGACACTTTACCGAGAGCATCTCTCTAGCCATCCGGACATTTGTAGTTCACAGGGATCAGCAGATTGTCCCCTGGTTTATGCTCTAGATACTGGAATGTCCTTGATCCCAGCTTCTCCTGGCCTGAGTATTTTGGGACAGTAATCAGAATAGGCTCAAACGTTCAGAGTCCCCCAAATTAAAGCCTGTATCTTGGTGAGGGCCACTGAGGCCCAGAGCAAGGCAGATAAATCTTTGTCTGGGTCCCAGAGCCAGGGGACAGGACCAGCCCCCCACCTACGCTGCCTAATAATTGGAACAAGTTAAACAAACAGGTTTTAACTGCCTGTTGCTGACATATTCCAGGGGAGCCATAAACCAACCAGATGTGGAAGGCCTGATCGGGCTGGTGGCATGGGATGTCCAAGCTGGCTGGGTCTCTAAGACACCCTTCTGAGATTGGAGCCTGGGACATGCCCCCCACCATGTCTTCCAAGGGCTAAGCCACCTCGCACCTGTCAAAGCAGCCAAAAGCAGAGCAGACTGGGTTGGGCCCAATACATTTCTAGAAATGGGTCCCCGTAGACCCTCAGATTCCTCCCTTGGCTGCCCTTACCCCCTGCAAAGGGTCTTATTTGTTGCTACGGACCCTGGAAACAGCCCTTAGAAGCCTTTTGAGGCCTCAGGAATGTGCAGTTTGCCCAGAGCCCTGGAAGGGCCAAGGCACTAACTTACCACATCCCAGGTCCACTGTGACCTTCTGGCTCTTTGTGGTGGCCTCCTGGGGTGGGGTGGGGTATCTCTGAATCTGGGCAGGGGGCGCCAAGGCTCAAGGTGAAAATCACTTTTGTAGTAACAGCCAAGTAGGATGTGGTGGTGTATGCTTTTAGTCCCAGCACTCAGGAGGTGGAGGCAGAAAGATCAGAAGTTCAAAGTCATCCTTGGCTACAAAAGTTCAGGGCCATAAAACCCTGTCTCCAAAAAGAAGTCCACCTGCCCTGAGGTCATGGCTGCTAAATAACCAAACAGCATCTACACATACACACCATCCTTCTACTCACAGCCATTAGAATCGACAGACTCTACCAAGGGCTTCAGGGATATGGCAGAGCCTCAAGGTGGGTCAGGATCAGTAAGGGATTTTGTAGGGAGATGATTGGGAGCGTAAGGTGGATGTGAGTTGCAAGATGTGATGGGGGATAAGGAGGGTGGGTGTGGGGAGGGTGGGGGAGGATGGATGTGTGGAGATGGGTGACGGGATGGGTGGAGGATAATGAGAAAGAATGAGTGGGGGATAGATGAGGGAAGAGTGGGGGAATAGGCAGAGATAACTAGGGGATGGGATTAGGGGTGGGGGATGAGGGAACAGATGATGTATGAGTGGAGAGATACATAGAAGATGAGTAGGAAGTAAATGATGGGTAGAGGATGATATGGGGGATGAGTGGGAAATTGGGAGGGGTGGGGTGGGGACCTGTGGGCATGGGTGGGGACTTCAGTGTGGGAGGATGAGGATGCATGAGAGATGAATGAAAAGTGTGTAAAAAGGACTGTATGGCCCAAGACAGGGCCTAGAGCGGCAGACAGGTGGTTCTGGGATCCTTTTGATTTTTGCTCCCCCTGTTAAGGGTATCCTTAAAATGCCCAGGAATCCTCAGCTGGGACAGAAAATAAAGAGACACCAGGAATCTTCTAGGGCCCCTGCACATGCTGCAGACCCTGGTTTACTTACACACAATGCACACACACACACACGCACGCACGCACGCACGCACGTCCATGCAGACCTGCTATAAGAGACAGGTCTCTTGGTACCCAGCGTGTTTCATCAGTGGCCTCTCTAAACGCCAGTGTATGCTTTTCTTGGCTTTCTGTCTGGTCACATCCCAGAGAGAACCCTTTCCTCTCCACTCCAACCTCAGCTGGGCCTCATGGCTGTGACCTGCCTCTCATTGGTTATCAAGGATGAGAGAGAATGTCTGACCGCATTCTATCTTGCTGAGATAGCCTTAGCCTTTTGTCCGGCTGTTCCTCCAGGGGAACATGTGCATTCAATCTATCCAGTTAAACAGACCCTCCCCATACATCTACTTTTCCTTTGTTAAAGCCCTATCTGGTCTCAGCTTCAGATACTGTATACATCCTCACTCCTCTGCTTGGGTGAATATTCAGTGTTTATCACTCCACCTTTAATCTGTTTTATGTATCAGGGTGATGGGGTTTCATGGAGAGAGGAAAGAATGTTCTTGTTCTGATGTGGAATGGCCCCAGGTAGGAGGGAGGGATTGCTGTATGTGTGTATGTGTGTGTGTGTGTGTGTGTGTGTGTGTGTGTGTGTGTGTGTTGCAGAAAGGGCTCCGTGCAAGCCATACAATACGATTGCTTGCAATAAGTCATTAGGGGTGGGGAGTAGGAGGTGGGTGGAGTGACGTCATTCTTCCTAAGTGATTTTCAGCCTGAGCCTGGGGATGCAAGTGTAGGACAAAGCCCCATTGACCTGTTCTCATGATCCTACTGTAACAGACACTTAGAGCTGAGCTCAGGCAAAGGGATGGAAAACTGTAGACCAGGCTGGACTACAGAATGAGTTCAAGTCTAACCTGAGCAACTTAGTGAGATCTTGTTTCAAAATATAAAGTAAAAAGAGAGCTTGGGAAGGAGTTTAGTGGTAGAACATTTGCCTACAGCCCTCCCCTACTCTGCAATAAGGAGCCAGGAATATAGCTCAATGGTAGAGTAGAGTTCCCAGTGAGGGGCTGGGGTGTGGCTCAGTGGTAGAGCCCCTGCCTAGAATCCCCCAGTGAGGGGCTGGGGTGTGGCTCAGTGGTAGAGCACCTGCCTAGAATCCCCCAGTGAGGGGCTGGGGTGTGGCTCAGTGGTAGAGCCCCTGCCTAGAATCCCCCAGTGAGGGGCTGGGGTATGGCTTAGTGTTAGAGCCCCTACCTAGAATCCCCCAGTGAGGGGCTGGGGTGTAGCTCAGTGTTAGAGCCCCTGCCTAGAATCCCCCAGTGAGGGGCTGGGATGTGGCTCAGTGGTAGAGCCCCTGCCTAGAATCCCCCAGTGAGAGGCTGGGGTGTGGCTCAGTGGTAGAGCACCTGCCTAGAATCCCCAGTGAGGGGCTGGGGTGTGGCTCAGTGGTAGAGCCCCTGCCTAGACTCCCCCAGTGAGGGGCTGGGGTGTGGCTCAGTGGTAAAGCATTTACTTGTAGTTCAATACCCAGTATCTCAAAAATAAAACATAACAACTGGACACTTCAAACTTCATTTGCAGTAAAGCACAGACTCCTCACCTATTCTACACATAACTAGGAGAAGCAGGCTGGAAGTCCAGCATCTCTGCCTTCACCCTGCATCCATTCTTTATTTGCATCAGCAGCTATCCTTGTTTGTAGATCCATTAATCACTCAGGGGCATTCATCTAAAACTTGGTAATACCTGATCTAGCTTATCACCCGTCCATGGTGAAGGGTGAGATTACAGTTACAGAGACAGCTCACTGTCAGTGTCTGCAACCCTTTTGTTTCAGAGCCCAGAGACCCCAGTCATTGCGGCCCTGATGTTGTGTGGTTGGAGAGATGGATCAGTGGTTAGAAGCACTTGCTTCTCTTTCTCTGTCTCTCTCTCTCTGTCTCTCTCTCTCTCTCTCTCTCACACACACACACACACAGAATCATGCATATTGTCACATAATTGAACATAAAATAAATCTTTTTTAAAAACATAAACTTACAGTCACCTTGAATTCTGGGAAGAGTAGAACAGAGCCCCCACCTGAATCTACACGAACAGTTAGCAGTTAGTTATCCATGAAGGGGAGGCTGTACCTAGGAGCTGAAATAACTCACCTCTGAAAACCGACCTGTTCCCACAAGCAACAAGGGCTTCCTTGGCCAGGTTTGCAGAACCAGACTAACACAGTGACCAACCAGACCCCACCTTGACCAGAACTGCTTAATTATACGTGGCTTTTTCTCCCTTCCTCTTTAGCCGGAGCTCATGTTGGTACCAGAGATGGACTCTGTGTCACATGACCTCCTTTATCCACTCCTTTTTACATTGTCCACCGGCCGAATCCTCTCTCTGCTTTCCGTTTTTGCATTTTATTTTCTACTCTGGCTTTGTTTTTATTATTTTGGTGCATGTATATATGTGTTTGCAGAGGCCAGTGGGAGACGTCAAATGTCCTGTTTTGTCATTTTTCACTTTACTTTCTTGAGATCGAGTTCCTCAGCTAACTTGGAGTTCATTGTTTTCCTGCCTGAGCTGGCGGCCAGCAAGCCCCAGCCATCCTCATGTCTGGCTCCCCACAAGAGTTCTGGGGATTTGAACTCAGATCCTCTTGCTTGCAGAATGGGTGCCTTACCCATTGAGCAACTCTCGCAGCCTTTACTTGTTTGAGATAGAAGGCTTATGTATCCAGGTTGGCCTTGAACTTTAGATTCTCTTGCCTCCATCTCTGAAGGGTTGGGATTATAAGAGTACATCATTATACCCAGTTTATTCCCTTTTTGAGTGGGGCACCAGGAAGGTGCCCACCTTAGCCTGTGCAGATTTAGAGAACAAGTACTTTACACCAGGACTACCCACACCCCTCCTGGGAGCAGCAGCTGAACATGGACACTCGCCCTTACTCAGGGTTACAGCCTCTCAGTAGCCTGTGTCCAAGGCTCTGGCATCCACATGGGCCCACCTACCAAGTCAACCCGAAAAGCCCCCAAGTCTCTGGCCATATGTTTCTCCAGAAGGGGCTTCCTACAAGTCCTGGCTTTGAACTGGTCGAATAAAGGAGAGCAACTGAATAAGGAGCCTTGGGGGTCTAAAGCCATCAAAGCTCTGCAGAGAAGCTTTGAACCATCTATTTCCACATTAAAGAGCTTTGGTTTGGAAGACAGACATAAACAGACAATTAACGTCTAGAAGAGGTGAGGGCCTAGGGGATCTTCATGACTGGTGGCTATGTGTGTGTGTGTGTGTGTGTGTGTGTGTGTGTGTGTGTGAGAGAGAGAGAGAGAGAGAGAGAGAGAGAGAGAGAGAGAGAGAGAGAAGCTCATTCTTCCCTGGAAGTTGTTCTGTAGGCCAGCCTAGCCCAGAAGTCGTGGCACTCTCCTGCCTAGCCTCTCAAGTACTGGAGTATGAACCCTATATATTGACCAGAAGGATTTATGGGGATTTTGTTGTTTGTTTTTAGATAGGGTCTTATGCATCACAAGCTGGCCTTCAACTTGATTTATAGTTGGGATGATCCTGGTACATGAAATCACAGGCCTGCACCATTCCTGGTTTTCGCAGCACTGAGGGTAGCAGACTTCATGCATCTGGGCCTATCCTAGCCTTCAGAAGGAGCCTTATAGCCTGTAAACCTGACTTTGACCTCCATGAAGCCCTCCCAATCAGCACTACCCACAGGCTTTTGAACACTGCCAAACTCTGTACCGCGAATTCTGATTGGTCTTAATAATAAAACCTTGGAGCCAGATATTGAGGTAAAAGCTGAAAGATAAGAGGAGCCAGCCACAGCCAGCTCTTACCTCGCCAACTCCTCAACTCAAAAGGGGCGGGCTCTTGTGGTATATTCCTCTCTCCCCCAGCCATATCACTTCCTGTTTCCTTCTCCCAAGTGCTGGGATTATAGGTGTGAGCCACCACTGCCTGGTTAACTAGTGGCTAGCTCTGCGCTCAGATCTCCAGGCAAGCTTTATTTATTAGAGCACAAACAAAATGTCAACACAAAACTCATCTCCCAGACTCCCTGGTGTGAGGACCCAATGCTGGCCACATTGCTACCCCACCCCAAGTCCCCAGGTGGGCTGGCTGCATATAGATTCTGCTTCCTGGTTTTGCTCCTGACTGGGTCTCAGCATGTATCTACCACCATGCATCACTTAGGCCTCCCATAGATGCCACAATTCCCAGCATGCCTTCCTTGACGGTCCCTGCCCAGGCTGACACAGGCACAGCAGGATACAAGAAGAAGGATGGGTCTTAAGGGTAAGGCCCTGATGGATGAATAGGAGTTTTCCAAACAAAATCATTAGAAATTTCTTACCCAGCTGTCACTAGAGGTTGCTGCCAGGCTTCTCTTTTGGGGTGGCGGGGGTGAGGTGGGGTGGGGCAGGGTGTGTGTGTGCGTTGATTTCTATGCTGTACCTTGCTTTGATTCTCCTTTCCTTCTTTTTTATTTTTTCAGAATGTATGAATTGTACCCGGCTTAGTGATATGAGTGAGCGCCTGACCATGCTGGAGGCCAAGGTGAGATGGTCTGGGTGGCCTGGGAAGCTGCCAGTGAGTGGGGATAGAGAGACAAGAGATACACGCTGGATATGGTTAGAGAAAGCCCTTTTCCAGGAAGCCCAGCCAGCCTGAGCAGACTGGTCCCAGGCATTGAGAGCTAGTGAGACTTGGTGGCTCTGGGTGGCCTCAGGAGCAGACTGGTCCCAGGCATTGAGAGCTAGTGAGACTTGGTGGCTCTGGGTGGCCTCAGTTGGAAGAGCAGCCTCCTAAGATAGGAGGAGATAAGATCTCTGGGAGCATAGAGTCTGGGCCCCGTGTTCCCAAGGCATGCAGGAAGGCTGGTCAAGCCAGTCGCTGCCCCTCCCTAGGTGCTATTCTGAATTCCCACTGATCCTCCCAGCCAAGAGGACCTGCTTGAGACTGGACACAGGGGAATTTATGAGAAAGGACATGGGAAGGACTGTCAGCCAGAAGGGTAAATCCTCAGTGGGTGTCCCAGAAGGACTTGTGGCGTGGGGCCCGCCCTGTGCAGGAAAGGACAAAGGTGTTCACGGTTGGGTTCATGCCCACGCTTACGGGCTCTACATTGTGGTCCCATTGGGAGTGTGTTGTGTGACGTGACTTTTTCCTGGGGAGACATGACACACGACACGACACAACACATGACACACAACACGACATACGACACACGACACATGATGTATCTACCCAGAAGAATTACCACCATAGTCTGACGTGAACAGCCAATGAGTTTTATTGGGGTTACTCATAGAAATATGGGTGAAGGGTTACTTTACGGGAACAGAAACGGTGACAGCTCACAGAACTGGGAGCCTGGAGCACACTGCAGCTCCTGCAGACAGTTGGCCCTTTGGGGAGCCTCCTTTCCAAGTTATAGGATTCCACCTTATGGTTCCTCCTGGGGGCACTGCGGGGAACAAATGTCTGAGTCTACCTCCCCGGAGCTTACAAACCAACAGCCTTTCATTCTCCACTGGGTGAGGTTTCTTGAGTGTTAATCCTGCTCTATCATGGCTGTCCTGCTGTCATCCTGAAATACGGTGCCTCTCTTACCAGAAAGCAAGATCAAAGGTGCCGCGTTCTGTTCCCACCACACCCGTGAGCAAGAGGGCTGGGGCCGGGAGGGCGGGGCAGGGGGCGGAGTGGGGGATGCTCGGTTGAGGCCGTAGAGCCTTTGGAAGGCATAGGAACTTCTGTATGGCCTCGCTGTATAGATGGAGCCAGCAGAGTTAGGCAAGACTTACCTGAGCTCAGAGAGAGAGAGAGAGAGAGAGAGAGAGAGAGAGAGAGAGAGAGAGAGAGAGAGAGAGAGAGAGAGAGAGAAGCTCTGTCCAGGGATTTGGGAGAACCACCAGAAGAGAGCAGAGAGCATGGGGTATGGGTACTTGGAGCTAGCCCCAAGTTTCCATTTGCATAATTTGTCAAGGAGTCAAATCCACATGGTGCGGACTGGGGAGATGGGCTCACTCAGTAAAGCACTTACCTTGCCAGCCTGAGGACCTGGGTTCGATTCCCAGCATCCAGGTGAGAAAGCTAGGCATAGTGGGGTACACATGATCCCAGCACTGGAAGGTGGAGGCAGGAGGTTCCCTGGGGCTGGCTGGCCAGCCAGCCTAGCTTACATGGTGAGCCCCCAGGGCCCAGTGAGAGACCCCATCTCAAAAAGCAAGGTAGGCAAGGCCTGAGAAACATCTGAGATCACCCTCTGAACTCCGCACAAATGTGTACGCATGTGTGTGCATATCCCCACATGCACCCACATATATGTGCACACACATATAACAGTGTGCATACTTGGGGAAGAAGAGTATAGAAGATGCTCCCGACCCCTAGCCCTGTCATTCCAGCACTCAGGAGGCCTGGGCAGGAAGAAGATTGTGTGTCTGAGGCTAGCCTGAGCTACATAGCAAGACTGTCTAAAAACAAAGGAGGAGGAGAGAGACTCGGGGGTGGGGAGATGACAGGTGGGCCAGTGAGCTGGTTTAGTGGGTAAGGGTGGTTGCTTCCATGCCTGAAGACCTGAGTTCAATTCCCAGCACCCACATGGTAAATGAAAAAACCAGCTCTTGCACGTTGTCCTTTGACTATGCGCACGCACATACACGTAACAAAAATAAGTTAATGGACACCCACGATGGATGGGTGATATTATGTAGAACGTAGGCTATTCAAGCCTCAGGACATGCATAGCCTCCTGTGATTAAGCACCTGTGTGATCAGACAGGGTTTTCCGTGGGTAGGATGCAGGGGCTGAGGCTGGGACAAACTTTTGCCCCCGAGCATGGGGTGAGAGTCAGCCTGATGGGCATTTTCCAAAGCCATAGTAAGGTTTGGCACAGAGGAAAAACTGACGGCTTGGCCTGGCTCTGGTTCAGTGTTCTGGGTGTTAAAAGTCACAGCTTTTGAGGGCCAGCTGTCTCCCCCGCACCTGGCTCTCATGTTTGCCCTTTGGCTGGGAATATTTCCTCCTGTCTTCCCATTCCTGACACCCCCTGCCACATAGGGTCTGGGCAGTGTAAGCAGCAAATGCTAAACACAGAAGGACCTCAGGGTATCATGAACCAGCCAGCATCAAGATGGGATGGGGCATCCAGAAGCTCAGGGCATGAGATCCAGGGAGGTGGCTTGAATCTGGGGAGCACAGGGCCCACCTTGGGGCAGAGCCCAGCTTTTCATCTCAGGTTGCTTCACACAGACTCCTGAGTGCTCAGATGGGGGCTGAGGGCTCCTGGCCCATCTCCAGTGCCATTGTCCAGCTGCCTGTTTAGTGCTCATGTGTCCCCTGGTCTGGGGTTCTATCCCTGTACCACTACAAAGAAAGAAAGAAAAAAAGCCAAGTAAGGTGGCCTACCTAAGAGCATCGAGTCATAAGGGACAGAGTCTGCCAACAGGAATGAGCCAACTTACGCCCTAAGTTGTTCAAATAGAAGTCTGGAAATTGGCGGGTTTGGGATTGAAGAACCCAGGACCATCGTTGACTCCCTCTGCTTCCTCAATGATTATTTCTGAGCTCCTGCACGATGCCTCACGTTATAAAAGAGTCTGTCGCAGCTCAAGGTGTCAGACTCTATCAATAATGTAGAAAAAGCAAAGGTGAGACAGGGACAGACTCATTGCATCCCATGGGCCAGCACCGGGCTGTGGAACCACCCAGGGGTCACCGGTCAGAAAGTCACACCCAACCAAGCATGTCAGAACTGACAGCTAGATTGTGTTTCTCTTCTCTGGGCCACACACAGATACAACACAGTGAGAAGTCGTAGAGCAAGGTATGAAGGGAAAGTTGAGGGATGGTGGCCATTAGGGTGGGCTTCCCCTCATCCTGGGCAGGATGACGGGCAAGAGACCTGCAGGACCCTGGCTCCTTTTCTGTATTTCATCCTCTTCTGTTCTCAATTCAACCCACAAGGACTGACCCAAAGAAGTTGAACTAACCCAAAGAAGTTAGTTACACAAATGTCAGCATTCAGGTCCCTGATGGAGGATGGCGGGGGACCTGGCTGTAATGACATCATCTCGCAAGATCGTAGTCTGGCTTCCTTCCTTCCTTTTTTACCTTGATGGACTGAGTGTGCACATGTGCATTCAAATGCCCATGAATGCAGGTACGCATGCCACAGCGTGTGTGTGTTTGTGCGCATGTGTGTGTGCAAGCAGAGGACACCTTGCAGAAGTCACGTCTGTCCTTCCACTGTGTAGATCTTGGGGATCAAAATCAGGTCAGCAGCAGGTGCCCTCACCCTCTGAACCACCACACCCTTGGCTTTTTTGGACTGTGTTCCATGTCAGTCCTGTTAAGCCCAGTTGGGAAACAGATGGAATCCCCACCCCCAACCCCCCGGGAGATCAGCCATGCCAAGCCAGGAGTACAGGGATTCAGGCTGAAGCCGACTCAAATATGATGAAGCCCGCACACCTCTGCCTGTATTTATGGGCTCTGTGGGCCATGGTGGCCTTGTGACAGTATCCAGGAGTCAGCCAAGCGTTTTGTGCCTAAACAAAGAGCTGGGCCCTTTAAAGACGCCCAGAATTTAGCAGGAAAGAGCATCACGATTATTTCTTCCTGGATTCCTCTGGCTTGCTGTTTCTCCCGATCCTCACCAGTCCCACATCTCTCCATCCCCCTGCCTCACTACATTCTTGTTCCCTCACATGGTCCTACTTCAGTTTCAGGTACCTGGGACTGTCCCTTTGCTCACCTCTAGGGCCCTGGGGGATGCTGGGATATAATGCACCCCAACTATTTGTAAACTGCACCCCAGGTCTGCCCTTCCTTAATGGACACTTTAAGTTCTCAGAACCCAGGCAAAAATGGGGGACAGCTCCCCCACCCCCATCCCCCATGGGGTTTCAGGCTATGAGGTTCTTGTCTTCACCTCGTTCCTGTCCACTGCTTGGAGTCACCTGTCTTATGTCACACCCACAGACACACATTACTCCCCACCCACCCTCCTCTGTAGCACATCCAACAGTAGCCAGAGTTCTGGGAAGCCCACAGGCTTGAGCAGAATTCAGAACGTTCCCTTTGTCATAAGGATTGTGTGTGTATGTGTGTATATGTGTGTATGTGTGTGTGTGTGTGCATGTGCGTGTGTGTGTGGGGGGGGGGCGATCTGAGGCCTTGGTCTGACCACTTGCTTGCTGGGTGACCTCAAAGAAGCTAAGCGCAGCCCCCTGAGCCTCTGTGTCAAGTTCACGTGTGAGGAGGATGCACAGACTCTTCCTGGCACAAGGATCAAAGAAAGTAGAGGAGTTGCCCGGATGCCAGATGGAGAGGGATCCCAAGTAGCTGAACTGTAAAGGCATAACTCCTTTGAAACCTGTTTATCTGAGGCCCCGGTCAGCTGTCTGACCCTCTGATTGTGTACCCCTCTGCCCTAGGGCCCACTAGACTGCAGACTAGTGGTTGTGCTATGCCTAGCTCAGGCACATACCACCCTCTGCTGGACATTTCAGGAACTGCTAGGAGTCACTAGGTTTGGGATATTTTAATTTTTATTTATTTGTTTATTTATGTATTTATTATATTAATCAGCACATAAAAGGACTGGAGAAATACTCCAGAAGTTAAGAGCACTTGGTGCTCTTTCTGAGGAACAAGGTTTGGATCTCAGAACCCACATGATGGCTCACAGCTATCTACAACTCCAGTAATAGGGGATCTGATACCCTGTTGTGACCTCCATGGGTACCAGGCAAACACATGATGCACAGACATACATGTAGGAAAAATGCTCACATATATAAAATAAAAATAAATAACTCTTTAAAAGTCAACACACTGAGTTATGGGTTTTGTTACGGCGTTTTCATAGATTACTTGAAAACATGAATTAAGGGAAATAGTTCCAGATAGAGGCTCCTGTTCTTTGCCACCTTTGACCTTGCCTCCACTGAGGGGAGAGGAAGCATAAGGGGTACTGGGGGCCACTGTCTCCTTTTAGTCTTGCTAGAGGGTACCAAGGGCCATGGGCTAAAAACAGGCCATGTATATCTTTCTTTTTTCCTATCCATTCACCCACCCACCCCTCCACCCATGCTTCCATCCAGTTTCCCATTTACTCACCCACCTTTCCACATACTCACCCATCTCCCCATCTATGCATCATCCACCCACCCACCCATCCACCCACCCATTCATCCACCTATCTATCTGTCCATTCTTCCATCCACAATTATTCTCTAGTAAAGGAATTTCAGCACCAAGCCACAAAGCGAGGGGACAAAGTACACACCTCACAGTCCCTCTGTGTCAGGGAAGGGGTTCGTGGGTGTCACCGAGTCACAGTGATAAGTGGCTAGACAATGAACTAAAGATCTGGAAAGTGCTGCTGATATATAAGGAGAGAGGAAGGTAGGGATGTACCTACCAAAGGATGGTGCCCCTGCACAGAGGCATAACCCACCATGAGCAAGGGACAGCGGGTCTCAGGACCATCAGGGATCATGTGTCCCTATATACCCATGTCCATGCTCTGCTTCAATAACAACAACACCACATGCATACACACACACACACACACACACACACACACACACACAAAGAGAGAGAGAGAGAGAGAGAGAGAGAGAATGAGATCTTGAGTATGACAGAAAATATATAATAATTTTTTTTCTTTCTGAGTCTGTTTTATTTTTCTTAACGTAATGATCTCTCTGCAAATGGCACTCTTCTTGATGGCTGAACAATAATGCTCTGTTGTATATAGGGACACCATTTTTTTTCCTGTGATCTATCCCTGTCCTGGTTGGCCAAGGCCTGACCTTTCTCCTTTCTCTGGCTAGGTCTTCTTGCTGGAAGCAGCTGAGCAGCCGTCAGGTCCAGACAATGACCTGCCACCCCCGCAGAGCACTCCACCAACATGGAATGAGGACTTCCTGCCTGATGCCATTCCTATTGCTCATCCAGGGCCCCGAAGAAGAAGACCCACAGGTCCAGCTGGTGAGCAGGGCCCACAGGGAGGAATTCAGCCCAGGGCCTCCATACACAGGCCACACCCTGGCCTCTTGGGTCTAATTTGCTCATGTGGTGTGTTGAAACTTGAACTAATTACTTAAAAAATGATGAATTAAGCATAACTTCAGGATTTCACATTCTTCTTTAGAATGGTGAAAGATCTGGCTGGGATGGAGGCAAAGGTCTGTGATCCCAACAACCTGGGAAGCTGAAACAGAACAATGATAAATTTAAGGTCTGTCTGAGCCATGGAGTAAATTTAAGACCAGCCCTGTCTCAAAGTAGAAAAAGGGCTGGGGTGTGGCTCAGTGGTAGAGCACCTGCCTAGAATCCCCCAGTGAGGGGCTGGGGTGTGGCTCAGTGGTAGAGCACCTGCCTAGAATCCCCCAGTGAGGGGCTGG
>PVIH01025212.1:0-21161 GCA_004025045.1 Sigmodon hispidus
AAATATATGTGTAGCAATCTTATTTGCATTATCACCCTTGATAAGTCATGCTTATGATTTTCATTTTCTTTATAGTTATTTTTAACTTATCAGCATTTTAAATTCATTTTACTGTTTTTCTTGAGAAATACAAAATAAATAAAGGAAAAAAAAGAAAAGAAAAAGAATGAAGAAAAAGGACCAGAACAAAGGTTAATATTTGTGATTAATGTCCTGGTGTCATGGATCTATACACTCTCATGAGTGTTGCTCATGCTGAAGCTTCTGAGTGATGGCTGCTAAAATTATCTTGATAAATATTTCAGGAGCAGATCACTTGTGGTATGTGATGATCTGTCTTTAACATACATTATAATATTTGAAAAGGTCTCCATTATTTTTCTGATGAAATTGCAATGCCTGGAAATATTTTGAAGTTTTTGTTATCTTTCATATAATATTCACATCATTCATTAGACTTACCTCACCTTATCTCTTCCTTTAACATGTTGTAACAAATTTTATGGTGAAACAAAATTATTGGTAACTAATTTAAAATTTGAACTTCTAAAGCAAGGTATTCTGTGAGACACTTTAAACTTTAAAATATATTTGAAGTAGTTCTGTGATAGCTGTATAATTTTGAACATACTCATTCCGTTTAAAACTTTCTGTTCCTATCGTTTCAATTCTATCTTTTTACAAGAACTTTGATATTATTTCTGTTTGCTTGTTATCTTTTGAAGGCAGTGGATGTTTGGGACTTTTGTTTTCCCAGAAAATCTGATGACATCTGCCTTGTTCGTCAGTTTTTCACAGTTATGTTATAATGGTTAACAATTTCAGTCTCTGTTAGTGACTGTACATTACTGTCCCCAAACCCTAACAGAAAATTTAAAAGGAAGAAAGATTTAGTTTGTCTCCTGGCTTTTGAGGTTTCAGCCCATGGTCATCTGATTACACAAGCAACATTTGATGGTCAAAGAAGATGGTAGAGAAGTATTATTCACTTTACTTCAAGCTGAGAAAAAGAGAAAAAGGAAATGCTAACTCAGGGACATCATTTCCCCTTCTAACTGTATTCAGGTTTCCAAACCTTGTGCTACCACATGAAGGCAGGACTTTCCAGATAACACTCTTTTCTGGAAGCATCCTGATTGACAGATCTTCCTTGTTAATTTCCTAGCTGATTTTTAATTTCATCAGGTTGACCATTATATATAATCATAAAAATGAATCCATATTGCCTTCACAAATTCAGTCCTCCCTGTCCAAATTTATAGACCAGCCTTATTTTGAAAAAGGTAATCCTTATCTGGCACCTACATTTTATTTGATATCTTGGGAATTAGAAATTGTTGTTTATTTGTTACAAGCTGGGACTATCATAATGCTAGCTTTCAGTATGGCGTTTCTAAAGGCACTTTCTATTACTCATCCTTCCCATGCTCTCCCCTTATCTTGCACTCACATCTCCCATTCCTTTTGCCTCATCTTGTTCCATTATTCTCATTTCTACTTTTACACCTTCTGTTTTTATCCTCTTTACTTTGAATCAACTCTGAAGCTCCTCACTAATTTTACACTTTCAGTGGCATTAAAATTTAAAAGCACGTCTCTAAAAATTCAAATCTAGCAATCACTTATGAGGGAGAGCATGTGACATTTGTCTTTTGGGGTCTGTGTTAAATCACTCAGAATGGTGATTTCTAGATTCCTTTCTTTAACTGTAAATTTTATAATCTTATGTTTTTACGCACACAATAATGATCTCTTTTGTATACAAACCATATTTTTGTCATCCACTCATAAGTCAAAGAGCATTTCCACAGTTTCTGGCTATTGTGAATATGCCTGTAAATAACATGAAGAAACAAGTATCTCTCTGGTAAATTATATAGTGATTTTTTTGAGAACATGCCCTAGAGTGGTCCAACTAAATAGTTTGCAATTGCTATTTTAACTTGGTGAGGAACTACAACATTGATATTTATAATGACTGCAACTGTTAACATGTGACCAACAATGAATAAGTGTTACTTTGTTCATGCACCCACTACAACCATTTTGCAATTTCTTTTATTGTAGATTTAATATACATTTTTTGAAGGCTAAAGATTTAGGGATTTCTTTCTTTGGTGTCTTAAAATTTTAATTATATAATCTTTTACTTCATTAATTTTGTCACAGATTTTTGTCATATGTAATGATATGATTATGTAAGTTCTGTCACTGATCCAGTCTTGGTGATAAAATGTATCTTTAATATTATGTAAGATGATCATAATGGTTAGTCTTTTTATGTGTTCTTGAATTATGTTTGCCAGGTTTACATTGAGAATTCTTGTGTTTATGCTCTGATATCTCTAATTTTCTTTTTTGAAAATCTTATTTTGGTATCAAAACAATTGTGCATTATAAAAATTATTTTGTCTTTATTGTTACAAAATAAAAAAAGAAAGTGTGACTTCTTTGAAAAAAAATAAAGAAAGTAAAATAAACACAAACATTTCTTACATAAGATAAAAAGAATGTTCAAGTGAGTGTGAGATACACAGTTAGATTACACATAAAAGCAGTAATAATAATTAACAAAAACAGTCTATCATATATAGCACAAATATGCTTTGGAGAAACTAATTTTCAGTTTTATAAATACAAATATAAATAAATATAACTATCAAAAAAAAAAAGAAAACTACTCAGCAGTGAGAAAATACTATATACTAACATTCCCAGCAAATGGAAGGATTTGCAGAATATCATCTTGAGGAAAGTATCACAAATCTAGAAAGAAAAGTAAGGGAAATGCTCACTCATTAGTGGACCTTACTAAAGATGTTAGTGACTATAAGAGTTCAAGGCTAGAACACAGATAAATGACACAGGGCCTCACTTCTGCATTGATAGTCTCTGGCATGAATGTGGGTAAAGAATGTCTCCTTTTCTGGATGGGTCTGGCCACATGGAGTTTAACTGTGCTCCAATGTGTAAATGTTCAGTATGAATCAGCTTTTTGTAACTGGGGAGTTCATAAGAGTGAGAATGAAACTGAGAAAACTGATTATTGTGTTTGATGAGGTACATGATGTTAAACCACCAAATAATAAAAAAGAAAGTAAAAAAAAAAAAAAAAAAAAAAAAAAAAAAAAAAAAAAAAAAAAAAAAAAAAAAAAAAAAAAAAAAAAAAAAAAAAAAAAAAAAAACCACCACAAAATAATAGAAGATAATGCATGAAAACCAAAAGAGTAAAGAACAAGTTAGACACTATCGCGGAATAAACCCGCCACCAATTGATATGTTTTAAATAAGATTTATTTTGTTACAATCACGAGCAAAAGAACGTTTTAGCAACACGCCCAGCCACTGCCGTACGGAGCCGCCGCGCGCTCTGGCCGGAAGGACCGCCTCTTCTTATGCTTGATGAATGGTGACAAATGCATTTTTAGAATATTTCCAAAACAGAATATAAACAGAAACATATCTTTAAAATGATTTACAAGTGTAGACAATATAGAATATAGTGATCAGGTTATAGAAAATTCAATTACTTGATGGTCATTTCATATTCAAATAGTTTTAAAAAGACTAGGAACATGCAGTTATTTCTTGCTGTTACTAAGTTGTTATTCTACAGAGACTATAGATGATAAGAAATTCTATCTGCTTTATTGGCAATTTGCATGGAGAGAGAAGTGCTAAGTGAATTATAAGAATTGAAATTAATCACCTATGGTGTCAAGAAAAAAAATTGCAAAAAATGAAGAAATCCTTGAAAGAAAACCAGGAAAAAGTAAACCAAAAAATGAAAGAAACATTCCAGGAACTAAAATTTAAATAGAAGCAGTAAAAAGGCACAAATTATGGCAAATGTAAAAATAGAAAATCTGAAGAAAAAAGCTGGAAGTATAGATACAAGCATAAACAACAGAATTCAGAGGCAGAAGAGAGAATGTATGGAGTTGAAGACTCTGTAGCAGAAATAGATACATCAGTCAAAGTAAATACTAAAACCAAAATAGCCATGAAACAAAGTATTCAAAAAATTTGGGACATCATAAAAATGTAGCCTGAGAATAGTAGGAAGAGAAAAAGAGAATGATACCAGCTCAAAGAATAGATAATATATTCAATAAAATCATAAAAGAAAACTTTTCTAACTTAAGAAGAAATGCCTATAAAGATGCAAGAAGCTTTCAAAACTTAAAGTAAATATGAGCCCACACAAAATGTATGCAAGTCATATAATAATTAAGCCACAAGATATACAGAACAAAGAGAATATTTTAAGACCTTCAAAAGAAAAGGGACAACTTACCTATAAATGCAGACCCATCAGAATAACTGACTCTTCAATGAAAACAATGAAAGTTAGAAGGGCTTGTCAGAAGTTATATAGACACTAAAAGACCATGGCTGCCAACCAAGATTATTATAACCAGCAAAAATATCAATCACTATAGATGAAATAAACAAGATATTTCATGACAAAGTCAGACTGAATCAATACCTTTCTATCAATCCAGACTTCCATAAAGCATTAGAGGGAAAACTGCTAAAGATCTCAGATATACCCATGAAACAACAATCAATCAACAATCACACAGAAGAAAACCCAGGAAAAGGGAACACAACAGGCCATCACCAAAATTAGCAAGAACCATCAATCAGTGTTCACAAATATCACTTAGTATCTGTGGGCTCAACTAAATTATAAAAAGACACACACACTCACAATGGATACAAAAATAGAATCTATCCTTCTGCTGCACACAACAAACACTTCATCCAAAAAGACAGATATTTGCTCAGAGTAAAGGGTTGGGAAAAGATTTTCCAATCAAATAACCCTAAGAAAAAAGTTGGAATTGCCATCCTAATATCAACAAAGTAGTCTTTAAACTAAAATCAATTAAAAGGCACCAAGACAGAAATTAGCGATCACAGTGTAAATTGGTCAAGAAAAGTCTTCAATCATTAATTTTAATGTCCCTAATTTAAGGGCATCTATCTATGTAAAAGAAACACAACTACAGATCAAATTCCACATTAATTCTCATAGATCAATAGTCAGTGACTTCAATACCCACTTATACCCCTGGATAGGTCAACTAGACGGAGACTCAAAAGAGAAATAAGAGGTCTAACAGAGGTTATGAAGCTAATGAATTTGATAGATTTACAGACACATTCACCCAAAGACGAAGTAATATACGTTTTTCTGCACTACATGAAACACTTTTGAAAACTGACCTCATTCTTGCTTATAACCAAATATGAACATATACAAAATTGGAAAAAATCCACGTGTCATATCATTCCTACAAGACCTAAAATTAGAGTTCTATAACATAAAAAAAAAACAACAGAAAGCCTACAAACCCATGGAAAATAAACATCACTCAGCTAAAAGACCCCTTGTTCTTGGAAGTATTTAAGAAAGTGAAGTTTCCTAGAATTTAATAAAAATGATTCTGTAACATGGCTAATTTTGTGGTACACAATGAAAGCAGCCTAAAGAGGAATTTTCATAGCACTAGATGAATATATGAAAATGCTAGCGAAATCCCACACTAGAGAACTAACAGCATAGCTGAAAGCCTTAGAACAATTATAAGCAAACTCACCTAGGAGACGATGGTAAGAAATAATCAAACACAGATTTAAAAACAATACAATTGAAATAAAAAGAACAATATAAGATTCAGTGAATCAAAGTGTTGTTTCTTGGAGATAGTCAACAATATATAAACCCTTAATCAAACTAATCAAAAAGCAGAGGTAGAGAGTTCAAATCAAAAAAATCAGAAATGGTTAATGGGACAAAACCACAGGCCCCAAGGATTTCCACAGAATAATCAAGGCTCTACTTTGAAAATCTATATTCCACAAAAATATAAAACCTAGAAGATGTGGACAGCTTTAGGGACAGGTACAATTTACCAAGATTCAATGAAGATCAGATTAATTACATGAACATATCTACAAACCTAAATGTTTGAAGCTGTCGATAAAGGTCTCCCTTCCAAAAATAAAACCCACAAAGGAACAGATAGTTTCAGTGCAGAATTTTACGATACATTGAAATATTTACTACCTTTACTCCTCAAACTGTTTCACACAATAGAAACTAAACAAATATTTCAAAATTCCTTTAATGAAGCCACAGTTACCCTAGTATCCAAGCAAGTCCAAAACACAATAAAGAAGGAGAATTACTGAACAATTTCCATTATGAATATTGATTCTATAATTCTCAACAAAATTTTGACAAACAGTATACAAAATATAAAACATATCATCACCATGATTTGTTAGACTTCATTCCAAAAATGCAGGGATGGTTAAATATATGAAAACTATAAATGTGACAAAAAAAATCTCTTGAACACATTCTCAGATGCTCAAAAAGCCTTTGACAAAATCCAACACACCTTTATGAGAATCAATCTCCCCAAGGACCCAGCAATACCACTTCTGGGTGTATACCCTAAAGAGGCACATTCACACTCCAAAGGTATTAGCTCAACTATGTTCATAGCAGCATTATTTGTAATAGCAAGAACCTCGAAACAACCTAGATGTCCCTCAACTGAAGAATGGATTAACAAACTGTGGTACATCTACACAATGGAATACTACTCAGCAGTAAGAAAAAATGATATCCTAAAATTCACAGGCAAATGGATGGATTTGGAGAATATCCTCCTGAGTGAAGTATCACAAACTCAGAGAGATAAGCAGGGGATGTATTCACTCACTAGTGGTCTCTAAACAAACAAACAGGAAAAAAAGCCAAACATGCCCAAGCAGCAAACCACAACCACTGAACAGCTTGGGATCAGAAACACACTGGACTGACCCTTCAAACCCCAGTCCATCTATAGGAACACCTGACTCACTCTTGAGGGAGGGGGGACAAAACTGGATTTGGCCGGGAGTGAAGACTGATCCAAGCATTATTGGGCCAGTGTGACCATAGGACTGTCTGCTCCCTGCCAAGGGAGGGGATGGGGAGTTACAGAGAAGAAAAATAATCAGATGTGGTGGGAGGGGGAAGAGACTTTCAATAAGGATATACAGGGATGGAAAAAAAATTCATAGGGAAAGCTGAACACAAAGAAAATATATGTGTAGTAATCTTATTTGCATTTCCACCCTTGATAAGCCATGCTTATGATTATTATTCTCTGTATAGTTATTGTTAACTCTTCAGCATTTTAAAATTCTTTTTACTGTTTTTTTGATAAATACAACATAAAGAAGGAAAAAAAAAGCCAGGTAGAGATCAGGAATACAGGCAATATAATAAATATTAAATTATATGTCTCAAAATGATAAAAACAATTCACAGGAAGCTGACAGCAAAGGTCAAACTTACTGGAGAAATACTCGCTAAAAACAGGAACTAGACAAGGATGCCCTCTCCCCTTATGTATTTAATATAGTTGTTTAAATTTTAGGTAAAACAATAAGATTACAAAAGACGAGTATCGGATACAAAGTGGATGAGTCGAAGTGAAACTATCTGTATTTGCAGATGATAAAATTGTGTAAATAAGTAACACACAAAATTCTTCCAGAGAACTTATAAAGCTAATGAACACCTTCTGCAATGCATCAGGATGCAATATTAACTCAAAGAAATCAGTAGCTCTTCAATACACTAAAGATAAAAGGGTTGAAAAAGTAATAAGGGAAACATCACACATTACAATCACTGCAAACAGCATTAAATACTTTGGAGTAAATATAATCAACACAAAAAAAACCTATTTAACAAAAACTTTAAATCACAGAAGAAAGAATTTGAAGAGGATAACAGACAATGGGAATCTCTCCCATGTTCCTGGAGGGTAAGATCACCACAGTAAAAGTGGTTTTTCTATGAAAAGCATACAACAGATTCATTGCACTGCCCATCAAAATCCCAACACAGTATTTTACAGACCTTAAAAAAACAATAACATTTGTTTCATTTGTAATAAGAGGAAAGCCATGATTGCAAAAACAATTTTACTTAACAAAAGAAACTTATGAGGCATCATTATCTGTGACTTCAAGTTATACTATAGAGCTACAGTAATAAAAACAGCATGGTAGTGATGGTAGTGGCATAAAAAATGTGGATCCATGGGATCAAACTGAGGATTTAGGATTTACCCCAAAAACCTATGAACAACTGATCTTCCACAAAGAGGCTCAAAATATTCAATGGAAAAAATATAATATCATTATCAGTAGATTTTGACATAGACAGTTGGTAGTATGTAGAAAAATGTAAAAGGATCAAAATGTGTCACCCTGAAAAAAATTCAAATCCAAATGGATCAAAGAACTCAACCTAAATACAGCAACTCTGAATTTAATTGAAAATAAAGTGGGAATACCCTCCAACAATATGGCACATGTGACCCCTTTCAAATATAACACTAATGGCACAAATACTAAGAACAACAATCAATAAGTCTCCTGAAAGAGAAGCTTCTGTAAAGCCAAGGATATTATCATCAGGACAAAATGTCAGCCTATAGAATGGGCAAAGATTTTTCACTAATCCTACAAGTGATACAGAACTGATCTCTGAATATATAAGGAACACAAGAAAGTAGTGGCCTATATTTTGAGTAACCCAATCAAAAAATGTGGTTCAAAACTAAGAAGGGAAATCTCAGCAGAAGAATGTCTGAAAGGTATTGGAAAAAGAGCTCACCTTCTTCAGCCATCAGAGAAATGCAAATCAAAACACTGGTCAGATTGGCTAAAAAAAAAAAAAAAAGACACAGAGAACAGCATATGCTGCAGAGGTTGCAGAACAAATGGATCACCCCTACATTGTTGGAGAAAGCTTGTCCAGCCACTCTTGAATGATGTTTGGTGCCTTCTCAAAATATTGGGAATCAATCTCCACATGAATTCAGAAATATCACTTCTTGATGTATAACCTAAATAAGGACATTTGTACTCCCAATGCATTGGAACAACTATGTTCATAGCAGCATTATTTGTAAAATCAAGATCTTGAAAACAACTTGGATGCCCTCCATCTGAAGAATGGATTAACAAAATATTGAACATCTACACAGTGAAGTATAACTGTGCAATAAGAAAAAATGACATCGTCAAATTTGCAGGCAAATGGAAGGAATTTGAGAATATCCTCCTGACCGAGTTATCTCAAAACCATATGATAAGCAAGGAAAGTACTATACAAAAGAGCAAAAGGCAAAGCATGTCCAAGCTGCAAAACAGAAAGCCTGAACAGCTTGAGAACTGAAACATTTGGTACTGGCACCTTGGATGCCACATCCTCTAGAGGAAGAATCTAGACTGAATCTTGATGTTGGGGTGAGGACCCATGATATGCCAAGATTGGATTCTGAATTAAGCCTTATTGGGACCTTGGGACTGCCTGCCCATTCTAGGGAGGAGATGACCAGTTGTAGACAAGAAAGAGTGCCTGGAGGGGGTGATAGGTTGAAGGGACATTGAACAAAGATTTACAAGGATAGAAAAATGTGAATTTATTAGTAAAAATAATAAAAAAATAACTGAAAAAGAATACTTGGAGGTAAAAGTACATTTCTTTCACTGCCTCATGTTTATGTCAATCCACACACAGGGACTTTACTTGAGGACATCAGTCACCTTTGAGCTGGACATGTTCAATGAGATTTATACTCATGATAATCTTGAATAATATTTTCAAAGATAATACTCATCTGCAGAATGTGTGCCAGGCCCTGGAGTTGGTGAACTGCTGATAGGTGTCAGTCAAATCTCTGATAATGTTGGAAGGACATGGAAGGATTATCAAACTACTATAAATGTTTGTTAAGGGAAACTTTTGAATGAAAATTGAACCCAGGTGTTTCTTTTGAAGTTGACCCATTTTTATTGTGCATTCTCATGACTTAACAAAATGTTTGAGGATTAAAAAATAGATAATCAGGGAAAAAGGGAAAAATGTGAAAGAGAAAGGAAAGTGGGAACAAATAATTACAGATGAAATTAGATGTGTGGGTGGAGCAACAGAGAGTGTGATAAAGTGGATATCTTGATAGAGAGGTCAGAATGGGGTTAGAAAAAATGCCTGGTGCATAAAAATTTCAAGGACCCACAAAATATACATGACAATGACTCCAAGCAAAAGTAGAGGTGCTGCATAAACAGAATTCTCTCATAATCAATTATAGAACCACCCTAATTATCATTATAGAATTTCATTCAGCAACAGATATAGACAAAAAAGAGACCCATTGAAAGCCAAGGGTCCAGCTCCTGGTACAGATGAAGAGGGAAAGGGGAAGAAGACAGTTTATGACCAAATATCATGAGATGGCTGATCTGACCAACTGGGGATTCATGAGCAATGAAATAACAGAGAGAAATATTAATGAAATGAATATATACCCTTGGAATGCAGACAATCAAACAACATATGCAGTCTGATGAGCCTATTGCAGTGAAAACATAATATCCCTAGTTAATAAACTGATGAAATGGAGCTCATTTTGTACAGTTGAACATCTAATACAGCCTTGATACAGGGTGAGGATCTCAGACCTAACTCAGCTAGATAGTACAGACTGACCTTACTCAACTTGAGATTTCTCATTCTCCTTGGGTAAGGAGTGGGGAAATGGAATGAGAAGAGGCTGAGAAAGGATAGGCAGGATACAACATATGTGGAGAAGTTGGAATATAAATAAATTCTTTCTGAAGTAAAATAATGTTAATGCACAGTGTTCAGGCAGACATCACCTAAAATCAATCCAAGTAAAATTATTTGTATGTACAACTTTTTAGGTATGGCACAAGCAGTTGGTGAGTTCTTTTCATGAAAGGGACACTTTTCTAATTCCAGGTATGATAAATTCTAGGTTATGCATCTTCTATGTTAATTATGTTTGTTGCACAAGTATTACTTGGGCCATTATACCAAGGAAGTTAATGTATTTCCTTATATTTTTTGCTCATATTCAAGTGCCATTCTCCTTCTTCATCATTCACTTCCCAGTCTCATTATCTTACTTTTGTTGTTTGTTTTACATGGATTTAAAAAATGAGAATTTATTTTATTAAAACAAAAGGAAAAGGAAAACACAACAAAAATATAGCCAAAAATGTTAAACTTACAGGGAAACTCTGTGTGTATGTGTGTGTGTGTGTGTGTGTGTGTGTGTATAAACTCTAAGACAACTCTCAATACTCATCCATGAAACATAAATAAAATAATTGGAAAATTTGAGGAAACTAGAAATCAAAAGAACATACTCAACATAAAAAGGTTATATCTGAGAAATATATATAAACTGAATAGGGAAAGTATGTTATTTCTCAAAATCAGGAAGAAAAGCATGGTATCCATTTTCTTAACTCTTACTTACTATAGTGCTTGAAGTCTTAAGCAAAGGTATAAGACAAGAGAAATATAAATTTTCATGATCATTAGATCCCTGAAATGGAAGATAACTTATCATAATCAATAATCTTATCATAGTAGTGTTAATTTATACTTACAAGTGTTGGTTGATACATTTAAGTATATTTGGTTTTTGAGACTGATAAATTTAAAAAAAAATATACATATTTAATTAAAATATGTTTACATTATTATTTTCATTTCCTCTTCTTTCTCTAGCTGCATCTTGGTCTACAGATATTTCCCTGTGATGTCTATGAATTCTTAAACATTCATCAGTGATGTAGTAAGAAAATATTCTCTCAATAACAACAACAAAAACACAGATGCAGCTAAATTATACCAGATCTTTAAAGGAGAATAACCAGTAATATTCCTCACAATATATAATAAATACAAATGTAGATAGCACTTATTTTTTCATGGTAAAATATGGAATATTTATTTATATAAAACTTTTAATATATGTTGAACATATTGAAAAATACCCTTTTCCATTTCCTTTCTAGTGATTATATAATAACAACCATTACCCATTCCTTCTTTCAATGACAATGTGTATTTGAATCTAATAAAATATTGTTGTTAATATTATAACATTTTGATCAAATCTTAGTGAAAATTTCTAACAAATAAAGTAATAAAAATTGACAAGGAGTATCATACAGATTTTGAAAAACTGCATTTTAGTGAGATAACGTGTGTCCTTCTCTATTTCACATTTTTCACCCTTAAGGAATAGACACTAAATATATAGTTCCTGATGTTTTCCATATCTTTATAAGAAACTCAGGAAGTAATAAGATGATAGAGTGGTTAAAATTTTTTCAGTAAGAAGATTTTGCTCATTATTGGGTTCTCTAATTTCTGAAAGTTTGTTGTTTCATTTTCCATTTTTTCCTTTTTTATTATAATTATTATTATGTAAAAAGAAGTCACACTTTCTAATCTTGTATATCCTTATTGAAGGTACCTACCCCCTACCTACATCAGGTCATTGTTTCTTCTCCACAAATCCCCATCCCATCCCTGGGCAGGCTGCAGGCAGTCCCATGGTCCCACTGCCACAATATTGCTTTATTCAGTTTCCACTCCTGGAAGATCCAGTTTTCTCCCCCTTCCTCAAGAGTGAGTCAGGTGTTCCTCTAGAGAAAGTGGGATTCAAGGTGTCAGACCAGGGTGTTTCTGATCCCAAGCTGTTCAGTCATTGTGGTTTGCAACTTGGGCAAGCTTTGTTTTATTCTTGTTTGTTTATTTGTTTGTTTGTTTGAGTCCACCAATAAGTGAGTACATCCCCTCCTTATCTTTCTAAGTTTGTGATAACTCATTCAGTAGGATGTTCTCCAAATGAATCCATTTGCCTGCAAATTTTAGGATATCATTTTTTCTTACTGGTGAGTAGTACTCCATTGAGTAGATGTACCACAGTTTGTTAATCCATTCTTTAGTTGAGGGACATCTAGGTTGTTTCCAGGTTCTTGCTATTACAAATAACACTACTATAAACATAGTTTAGCTAATACCTTTAAAGTGTGACTGTGCATCTTTAGGGTATACACCCAGAAGTGGTACTGCTGGGTACTTGGGGAGATTAATTCTGAGTTTTCTGAGAAAATGCTATACTGCATTATAAAATGGCTGAACAAGCTTACACTCCCATCAACAATGGAGGAGTGTTCCCCTTGCTGTGCATTCTCTCCAGCATAGGCTGTTCTCTGTGTCTTTTATCTTAGCCAGTCTAACAGGTGTCAGAGGCTATCACAAAGTTGTTTTGATTTGCATTTCTCTGATGGCTAAAGATGATGAGCACTTTTTCAAGTGTCTTTCAGACATTCGTAATTCTTCTGTTGAGAATTCCCTTTTTAGATCTGAACCCCATTTTTTGCTTGGTTTATTCAAGGTTTTGGGCTCTAGATTCTTGAGTTCTTTATATATCTTAGAGATCAGTGCTCTATAACTTGTAGGTTTGGTAAAAGTATTTTCCCATTCTGTAAGCTGTTGTTTGTCCTATAAACAGTGTTCTTGGCTTTACAGAAGCTTCTTAGCTTCAGGAGATCCCACTTATTGATTGTTGTTCTTAGTGTCTGTGCCACTGGTGTTATATTTAGGAAGTGGTCGCCTGTACCAATTCGTAGAAGTGTATTTCCCACTTTAATTTCTATCAAGGTTAAAGTGGCTGGGTTTATGTTGAGGTCTTTGATCCACTTGGATTTGAGTTTTGTGCAGAGTGACAGGCTCAGATCCATCTATATTTTTCTACACACTTCCATCCAGCTATGCCAACACCATTTGTTAAATATACTATCTTTTTTCCATTGAATGTTTTGGGCCTCTTTGTCAAAGATCAGATGTTCATAAGTTTTTGGGTTTATGTCTGGATCCTCAGTTCTATTTTATTGGTATACAAGTCTGTTTTTATGGCAGTACCAGGCTGTTTTTATTACTGTAGCTCTATATTATAACTTGAAGTCAGGGATGGTGATACCTCCTGAGGTTTTTTGTTGAGTAAAATTGTTTTTGTAATCGTTGCTTTCTTGTTACTCCAAATGAAATTGAGTATTGTTCTTTCAAGGTCCAAAAAATATTGTTTTGGGATTTTGATGGAAAATTCATTGAATCTGTAGATTGCTTTTGGTAGAATTGCCATTTTTACTATGTTGATCCTACCTATCCAGGTACACGGGAAAGCTTTACATTTTCTGATATCCTCTTCAAATTCTTCCTTCAGTGATTTAAAATTTTTGGTAAATAGGTCTGTTACTTCTTTGGTTATAGTTACCCAAGGTATTTAATATTATTTGCTGCTGTAATGAAGGGTAATGTTTCCCTTATTTCTTTTTAAACTCTTCTTTAGTGTATAGAAGGGCTACTGATTTCTTTGAGTTAAACTTCTATCTTGCTACATTGCTGAAGGTGTTTATTAGCCATAGCATTTCCTTAGATGAATTTTGTAGGTCACTTATGTATACAATCATATCATCTGCAAATAGAGATAGCTTCACTTCTTATTTTCCCATTTGTGTTCCTTTAATCTCCTTTTGTTCTCTTATTGCTTTAGCTAAAACTTTGAGTATTATATCAAATAGATAAGGTTATAGAGGACATCCTTGTCTAGTTCCTGATTTTAGTGGTATTGCTTTGAGTTTTTCTCCATTAAGTTTGATACTGGATGTTGGATTCTTGTAAATCGCCTTTATTATATTCAGATATTTTCACTGTATTCCTGATCATTCCAGGGCTTTAATCTTGAAGGAGTGTTGGATTTTGTCAAAGGCTTTTTCAGCATCTAAGGATATGATCATGTGGTTTGTTCCTTTAATTTGTTTATATGATGAATAATGTTTATGGCTTTTCATATGATAAACCAGTCCTGCATTTCTGGATAGCCCTGCATTTCTGGGATGAAGCCTACTTGCTCATGGAGGATGATATTTTTTATACATTGTTGTATACGGTTTACTAAAATTATGTTCAGAATTTTAGCATCCATATGGATGAGGGAAATTGGTCTGTAATCCTCCTCCTTTGTTGTGTCTTTGAGTGTGTTGGGTATAAGGGTAATTGTGGCCTCATAGATGGAATTTGGCAATATTCCTTCAGTTTCTACTCTGTGAAATAGTTTGAATACTGTAGTAATTCTTGTTTGAATGTCTGGTAGAATTCAGTGCTGAAAACATCTGAACCAAGGCTTTTATTTTGGGGGATGCTTTTAATGTCAGCTTCAATTTCCTTAAGGGTTACAGGCCTGTTTAGGTAACTAATATGATCTTCCTTTAATTTTGGTAGATGGTACCTGTCCAGAAAGCTGTCCAATTCATTAAGTTTTCCATTTTTATTGAATACAGATTTTCAAAGTATGATCTGAAAATTCTCTGGATTTTCTGGTGCCTGTTGTTATGTTCCCCTTTTCATTTCTGATTTTGTTGATTTGAACACTCAATTTTTTTGATTAGTTTGGCTAAGGGCTTATCTATCTTGTTAACTTTCTCAAAGAACCAACTCTTAGAGTCATTGATTCTTTTTCTTTGTTATTTTTGTTTCAATTGTATTGATTTCAGCTCTAAGTTTGATTATTTCCTGCTGTCTACTCCTTCTAGTTGAGTTTGCTTCTAATTGTTCTAAGGCTTTCAGCTGAGCTGTTTGGTCTCCTTGTGAGATTTCTCTAGATTTTTCATGTAAGCATCTAGTACTATAAATTTTCCTCTTAAGACTATTTTCAGTGTGTCCCACAAGTTTGGATACGTTGTGGATTCATTTTCATTAAATTCTAGGAAGATTTTGATTTTTTTTTTAAATTTCTTCCTTAACCCAGAGATGATTCAGCTGAGTGATGTTTAGTTTCCATGAGTTGGTAGGCTTTATTTGATTTTTGATATTGCTGAACTCTAACTTTAGGCCCTGGTGGTCTGTTATGTTACAATGGATTACTTTCAATTTTTTGAATCTATTGATATTTGCTTTATGATCAATTATGTGGTCAGTTTTGGAGAAAGTTCCATGAGGAGCTGAGAAATATGTATATTTCTTTGCATTTGGGGGGAAGCATCTGTAGATATCTATTAAATCTTTGTGCTTCATAACCTCTTTTAGACTCTGTATTTCTCTGTTGAGTCTCTGTTTGGTTGAAAGTAGGGTACTGAACTATCCACGGTTGAAAGTAGGGTACTGAACTGTCCCACTATTAGAGTGTAACAATTGATGTGGGATTCATATTTTCACAGTGTATCTTTTATATAGGTAGGTGCTCATAAGTAGGTGCATAACTATTCAGGATTGAAATTTCCTCTTGACTATTTTTTTTTCTGTCATGAATAAGTAATGACCATCTTGATCCATTTTAATTACTTGTAATGACCATCTTTATCTGTTTTAATTACTTTTAGCTTTAAGTCTATTTTGTTAGAAATTAGAATGACAATCCCCGGTTGCTTCTTAGGACCATTAGGAAAATCTTTTTCCAACCATTTACTCTAAGCCTGTGTCTGTCTTTGTGGTTTAGCTGTGTTTCTTGTAGGCAACAGAAGGATGGCTTCTGTTGTTGTATCCATCTTGTTAGTGTGTGACGTTTCATTGGAGAGCTGAGTCCATTGATATTAAGGGATATTAGTGATCACTGTCTGATTTTTTTCCTGCGACTTTTTGGTAACTTGTTTGTATTTTCTTTCTCTGGAGTATTCTTCTATGGAATTATTGTTTGGGGTTTCATGGGTGCATTTGGGGTCCTTAGGTTGGAGTTTTTCCTCTAATAGTCTCTGTAGCACTGGATTGGTAGATAGATAGTGTTTCAGTCTGACTCTCTTTTGAAATATCTTGTTTACTCTGTCTATGGTGATTGATAATTTTGCAGGGTATGGTATTCTAGTTTGGCAGCCATACTCTTTTAGCATCTGTATAACTTCTGACCAAGCCCTTCTAGCTTTTATCATTTCCATTGAATAGTCAGATTATTTGTAGCTCGTATTTTTTTTTTCTTTGTTCTGTATGTTTTGTGGCTTGATTATAATGTGGCGTGCTGACTTTTTGGGGTGTCATATCTATTTGGTTTTCTGTAAGCTTCTAGTATCTTTATGGGCATTTCCTTCTTCAGGTTAGGGAAATTTTCTTCTATGATTGCATTGAAGACATTATCTGTGCCTTTGAGCTGGTCTTCTTCTTCTTCTTCTTCTTCTTCTTCTTCTTCTTCTTCTTCTTCTTCTTCTTCTTCTATTCCTATTATTCTCACATTAGGTCTTTTCATGGTGTCCCAGATTTCCTGAACATTTTGAGTTATGGCTTTTTTTAGTTTTAGTATTTTCTTTGACTGATATATCTGAGTTACTGTCTTCCACTTCAGAGATTCTATCTTCCATCTCTTGAACTCTGTTTGTTATGCTTGTATCTGTGGTTCCAGCTTTTTTCTTCAGATTTTCTATTTCCATCTTTGCCTCATTTTTTGCCTTTTTTATTGCTTCTATTTTAGTTTTTATTTCCTGGCATGTTTTCTTCATCTCTTCCAATTTTTTGTTTGTTTTTTCTTGTATTTCTTTAAGTTATTTTTTTCATATCTTCTTTGAGAGTTTCAATGATTATCTTAAAGAAATTTTTGGTGTTGCTTCCTTCTGTTTTTTCTTCATTGCTCAATTCAGGGCTTGTAGTTGTAATACCACCACTTTCTTCTGGAGTTGTCTTGTTGTTCTTAACATTATATATATTTTTGCTCTGGCATCTGCCCATGGCTTCATTAGTTCATGATTAGGTATCTGCTAGTCAGTTGTGGCACATGGGTTTGTGTGTCTCCTGTCACCTCTGAATAAAAGGTCTGCTTCAATCTCTATCTCGTCTCTGGGCAGGGGACTGAATTTTAAGTCTTCAATCCTTCTCTGATTGATCTGTTGGAGGAAGGTGGCTGTTGGAGGAAGGTGTGTGGGGACAAACTCCAAAGACAGCCCCTTTTCCTGGAATGGGAACCTGGCCCAAACACAATTTTATCTGGTAAAGATTTAGGCACTGGGGCGTGCTGAAACCACCTCACCTTTGGGCAAAGTCTGAGACTGTCTTTCTGTCCTCAGTCCTTATCCATTTAATCAGTTGAAATTATGTAAAATCTCTCAGCAGCAGCTGGGGGGACCCTGCCGAATGAGTTTATCTCTGTCTGCTACAGAGTTTGTGGGGACAAGCTCCACAGACAGCCCCTGGTCCTGGAACTGGAAACTGGCTGAAACACAATTTTCCCTGGCAAGGATTCAGGCACTGGGGCCTGCTGAACCAACCTCACCTTTGGGCCGAGTCCAAGACTGTCATTCAGAGTCCTTAGTCCTCATCCGTTTGATCCATTGAAGCTGGATGGTCCTTCAAAATCGCTCAGCAGCAGCTGGAAGGGACCCTGGCAGAACGAGTTTATCTCGGTCTGCTACAGAGTGTGGAGGGACAAGTTCCACAGACAGCCTCTAACAAGCAATATATTTGTATTAATCACTATTGTGAAGACTAAGGTTTTAAAGATGGTAAAGATTCTTTGTTCATGCTGCTTTTCTATAGCACCATAAACCATCACTCACAAAGAGCAGAATCACCCATAGTGAGCTGAAATTTCCTCCTCTGTCACTCAAATCATTATGATAGACATGCTGGCATGCAAAAGTAGTAGTATTTCATAATTTTTGAGTCACATTAAATGATTAGAGATTCATCATTTCATGCAGAGCTGCTTTTGATATTCATAACTACTCGGGATTTTTCCAGATTTCTGCTTTATTTGTATTCTCCCCATCGTATTAAGTGGCAAAAAAAATTAATAAATATGTAATATACTTACTGTTATGAAAGACAGATGTAAACTTGATTTCTGGTTTTTAAATCCTAAGTATATCAGCAAGAGTGTTTTATCTGAATTTTAGAAATTCAGTGAAGCTAAATCATCATAGGAATTATCCAGGGACCATAAAAAATTAATAGAATCTTTAATTATATCTTTGGAATAAAGCTGTAGAAGATTTGTCATGTGAAAGATGTGGCTTTCTGAGTGTGAACAAATTTTAAAAGGGAGAAATTCTGGTCTAACCTCTGAGATTAGTTGGTTACTAAGTTCGTTAAAAATATTAATCAAGTTATCTAAGGCTGAAAAGGAACTGGGATTTAATAAAACCAATGGATGATGTTTCTAGATAGTAACTCTTTAATTATATCTTATGAATACATCATGTTGAAGATATGTCATGTGGAAGAAGTGGCTTTTAGATGGCGAACAAGTCTGAAAGTGAAGATCTGTTCTAATATCTGAGATTAGGTGTTTACAGAGTCTATGACCAACATTCAGATCACATATTAAAAGAAACAAAAATGGCAGTGGATATTTCTCTATTATTTCTCTCACCTCTTGTCTAATTTTTCCCTCATGGACACTTGTTTTCTCTTGTGTGTCCAGGCATCGATGAGCCTTTTGTGGAACATATACACATGGTATGATCTTTTGGCAGATTTCTTTCCATCCTGAATCTTTCAGGTTCTTTCAAATATAAATAGAACATGTAAAATATACTATGGCATTTCTACAGTGTCTTAGATTACAAAATTAGCTTTTATTGCCAGTTTCTGTTTGAAAAGCTTTTAAAAACATAAATTTTAATTTTATGACATTAAGAAAAATGTATAAACATATTGTAACAATATTACTTATTCCTCATTATAACTTCCTGCCTGTTTTCTATTCAGGTTTATGACCTGCTTTATGTAAGTAAATTTGATCTTGTCTTTTAAAATAGATAACCTATGATCCACAGTGTATTTAAAATTGGCCAATGGAAACAGAGAACACAAAATTGTTTGTATCATACATCCCAGGCACAACATTAACTGAACTCGATTCATTTGACATTCTCCAAGACAACTGCCAAACTCTACATTAATAAATTGAACCAATGGAGCCCACAAAGTTTGCTTCTTTTCATGTGATTTTTTTAATGTGTTTTAATTGCACCAAATCAATTGGTTTCTAATGTACATAATTAAAGGGAAACTCAAAAGATTACAAGGTTATAACTAGTCTGAATAAACCATTTTTCGAGATCCAAATATTTTCTATTAATTTACAAACAAATACTTATAAAATATAAAAGATACTTATTTAACTGAATAGTAAATCCGCATAAAACTTTAAAAAACAGAGATAAAATTCAGAGTATCTGTGAAAAAAAATAGAGAATATATTGATATCCACACAAAGGTTTGTGATACAGTAAATGAAACAATAAATAAATAATAAGTTGAAAGAGAAAAAAATGCAATATATTTCAGCATTTTTATGAGATGATACAAAAGAAGAATAAAGTAACAAGCCACAATCATATAGACATGAAAAAGTGTAATAACAGCTTGTCATCATATCTAATTGAGCTGATGATATTACAAAATATAAATGTAGACCAATTGGTACAATGACCAATTCTCGCTAAGTCAAGTTGTACCATACACCACTAATCAGTTTAGGTTTTATTCAGCTGGTCAATTCTTGTTCTACAGAATTCTTGTAAAACATGTTAAAAGAGAAAAGCCTGTATAGAAGAAACATTTTGATCTGTTATTTTTCACGTGTATTGCATTTGAGGTTTCTCTACACACAATAAAGGACTCAGTGTGAATATTCCTCATATCCTTGATAGTATATGCAAGCCTCAACAAGAGGAAAATATACCATGTTTAAATGTAGTAGTAGTACAGTTGATTAATTTCTTTTAATATTTTTATTCATTTATTTTTATTTTTATTATGAATAAGGTCATATTTTCTTTCTATGTGTTTCCATTTTCAAGGTCCCTTCCCCTTTCAACCCTTTCAGATCACTCTTTCTTCTCAAGAATCTTTCTTTAAATTTTACCAGTAAATACATTTTTGCAGGCCAGCAACATTAACAACCATTAAAACACTATATATTATATGTAAGATTTATTTCTGCAAGAGTACAAACTTTCAAATTATAAACTTGTGCCTCTGAGAATTTCTTCTGTCTGGGACAAGGCATGAGGATGTTAAAATGTAAAAATAATGTCTAAAATTTAAAGTGGGAGTATTCCTCAGTGATAGCCATTATTTTTTATTTATTTGAGACACTTATTCTAAAAGTCAAACATATGTTCTGCTTGTTTTTGAAAACAGGTATTTTAGAATTGAAATATCAGCTTACTTTATTATAAAATAAAATAGTCCTCAGATGCACATCAGATACTAATTAAGATATTTCAGTATTATGGAATATGGACTATAATCTTGATGGAATTGCTGC
>PVIH01025213.1:0-21111 GCA_004025045.1 Sigmodon hispidus
TCTCTTTTTATAATATCACTCTATCCTCTACCTAAGATTAACTTATAACCATTGTACCAAAATGATAATTGACCATAACCCTCCCTTGGATGCCCAACTTATTGGGAAAGGGACGTAGTTCTTTCATTGAGTTGCTTCATGCTGGCCTGTGGGCGACGGTATCTCTGTGGGGTCCTGTAAACTAAACAATGGTTAAATCTTAATGAAGTAACTGTAAACTTATATATATATATATAACCATTCCACAAATGTCTAAAATCATTCTCATCGTACTGAGTCCATCTGAAATATTTGTTAAAGATATGATAAGAAACTATCTTACGACTGTCCTGATTGGTCTATACCTCAAAAGTGATCACTGAATGACATACAGCAGGTTCCTTTCCCGCTACAGCACACAATCTCCTTCTGCTGCCTGCATATCAAAATGTAGAAGTCTCAGCTCCTTCTCTAGCACTATCTGCCTGTATGCCTCCATACTACTCACCATAGTGATAATGGTCTAAATATCTGGAACTGTAAGCCAGTCTCAATTAAATGCTTTCCTTTATATGAGTTGCCGTGGCCATGGGTCTCTTCACAATAATAGAAACCCAAACAAAGACACTAGGCGAGATTTTCAGTGGTTGGAATAGAGTGTATTCATTTAAGTTGTTGGCCAAGGTGGTCTTATGGAAATCTCCAAACCACCCAGGCTGTTGCTAAAACAGAAGTCTGTTCTCCATAACCTGACAGCAGGGCCTCATTGCTGAGGAAGACACCCACACAACGGATTGAGCAGGGAGAAATTGAGCTGGTTCTTATATGAAGCCCTCACTCCTACATTCCAATCTCTTTGGTGTAGGAAGATACTCTATTGAACACATGAATTATATTTGGTAAGATAATAAGAACCCGAAACCAAATATTGAGGAAAAGCTGAAATATCAGAGAGATAGAGAAACAAACCACAGCCAATTTTCACTCAGCCAACTCCTCAGGTCTGTCTCCAGGAATTCTCAGAGTGTAAACCTCACAGTCCTCAGGTGAAAAGCGAAGTGCCAGGCAAAGCTGAACTCCTCCTTCCTCTGCTTCCGCCCAGCTATCTCATTTCCTGGTTCAACTTTCCTAAAGCTAGGATTAAAGGTGTGTGCTTGCCTCTGTTAGACCTTGAACATACAGAGATCTGGGATGGACCTCTGCCTCCCAAGTAATGAGATTAGAGACCTGGGTTACCACTTCCTGACCTTCATAGGATCCTCTCTCCTCTGATATTCCAGACTATTTTTATTAAATATATATTGCCACAGTACACTGCAGGCTACTGAAAGAGAAAGGTGAACAGCAACATAACTACAAAACCTTTGACCTACATATGTCCTGTCTGAAAAATATGTTAGGGCAATGGTGGTATAGGATGTATGGTAGTAGTCAACCAATATCTCATTTGATCTAACGCCAATACTGCAAGAAGAAACCCATACCCAACACTGCTTGGTTATTTAAGAATCAGAGACTAGATAGCCCACAGATGTAGGGATGTAGGGTAATACCAAACACAAGTGGTCAAAATTAATAAAAAAAGATTCTTAATGATATTCTTCTAGACTCATAGACCAGTGCCTTATCTAGATATCCTCAGAGAGGCTTCATCTGGCAGCAGATGGGAACTAATTCAGAGATCCACAGCCAGACATTATGGGGAGAGAGTCTAAATTGGAGGTCTCCATCAAATATCTTCTCCCAGAGCTCAGGGAAGAGGAGATGGTGGACACCAAGAGACCAAGTCCTCATGAATCAACTAATCAAGGCTCATATGAGCTCACAGAGATTAAAGCAGCAAATACAGGGCTTATATGGATCTATACCATGTCTTCTGTGTATATATTATCATTGCTATTAACTTAATATTTTAGTGGCAATCCTGACAGTGGAAATGAATGGGTCTCTAACTGTCATGCCTGTTTGGGGGACTCTTTTTTTTTCCTTTTGGGTTACTTGTGAAAGTTCAATATGATAGTTTTTGCTTCATATTATTAATTTTTTTCATGCTTGGCTGGTACTTATTAGAAGCCTGTGATTTTTCTAATGGAAGACAGAAAAGGAGTTGCTGTAGAGGGAGGGGAGGTGGGAAGGAACTGAGAGGACTAGTCAGGGCAGAAACTATAATCAGGGTATATTGAGAAAATAATCTATGTTCAATAAAAGAAAAAAGGAAAACAAAACAGAAACAGAAACATAAGAGAAAAACTATATGGAAACATACTTCTATAGCTGATATATATATATATATATATATATATATACATATATTCCTAAAATACATAACATATGAAAGGCATATGTGTTGTACTCAAATAATAGAGGTGACAATCACAACTAGACATTTTATACCACCAAGTAAAACTTCCAGTGGCAGAAATGGGTAACATCTTATTGAGCTGTTGGCCAAAAAGGCTTCATGGAAGGCTCTAAACACCACAGGCTACTGGTTACTTTTTATAAACTGATATTAAGGCCTCAATGGGGCCTTAATATCAGTTTATAAAGGGATAATGAGAGATTATTCATCTCTCTGTATGTGTCCTTTTTGGGACAGTCTCACTATGTAAACCAAGGTTTGTCTTGAATTTTTCTTAAAATTTATTTTATGCATTATTATTATGTGGATATGAGTACATGTGTATGTGTACATGCCTGTACAATAGTGGAACTGTGTAGAGAACTGTAGACAACACTCCTTCTACCATTACGTGGGGTGTGGAGATTCAAACTCAGGTCTTCAGGAGTTCAAAGCAAGTGCCTTCACCCATGGAGCCATCTCACTACTCTAAAATTGCTTTTGTTTTTCTTTTATTTTTAAATAAATGTATGCATTTATACTGGGCTTTACAAGTAAACTGTCATAAAATATGTATGATGTCTCTTCAATAAGTCACATGAAAATATAATGAATATTTTTCCAAAATTACTTGCTTATCATTTGTTGTTCGTGGGAGAGTCCTGATAGCAGAGGGGACTTTTTGGTGACTACATGGGGAAGCATAAGGGTCATAAAGGCAAGTTCCAAAGATAATTGGAATATCTAATTTGCCTTGGTTTTCTTTACTTTCTTCAAATTATGTATTTGGGAAAATTATAAAAACACACAATGGCGAGTGTCAGTAAAGACTTTCAGAATTTTCATATATAAATAAAAAGTTAAAAATAGATCTACTACATAATCCAGTATTCCAACTTTATAGATATGCAACACACAAATTACTTAAATTTAAGTAAAAAAAAGAAGGTAAATATATACAGAGAAATATTGCTCTGCTTTAAAAGACAAAAACTGTCACAACTTTGACAACAGAACATTTGGCCATTCACTGTACCAACAGAGGAATACAAACATTGTATGATTTCATATATATGTAGAATCCAAAACACTCAGCCTCACGGAGAACAGAATGGTGCTTTCTGAAATGAAGAGGGGAGGTGGAAATAAAGAAAGAAGCCACAAAGATCAAACTTGAAGGCACGCAAGACAAATCCTAAGATTTGGAGATCTTAGCATGGCGTGATGATTGCAGGTAACAAGACAGGGAATAGCTTCTAACTGTCCTCACCAAAAAAGCAAAAGAATGAGAGAAAGACACAGAGGTAATTATGTTAGGAGAGTGGTTTGTTAATTAGTCTGATTATGATGATCATAGATTTCATAGGTGTACATCTAAAATACACATATTTAAAAAATTGCTCTGTGTTCATTAGTGCTTTGCCTACATATGTATGTTTAAGTGACGTTGTCAGAAACCCTGGAGCTAGAGTTACAGACGATCATGAGCTGCCATGTGGATACTGGGAATTGAACTCAGGTCCTCTAGATGGAGCAGCCAGTGCTGTCAGCTGCTGAGCCATCTCTCCAGCCCCCACACAATTCTATAAAGCATAAAATCAGAAGATTTTACATCACTCCTGGGGATGTTTCAATGTCATACTATTGTATCTTCTTTTCCTTCTCTGTAGACAGCCTGTAAAATGGGTAGACTCATAATTTTATTGCCCAAACTAGGAGCTTTTGTGAGAATGAAATGGGCTGCTATTAGTAATGGTGCTGGAAGCGTAAGACTAAGCCCATGTACAATTCTAGACGAAATAGCAATGTGTGGCCTCCACACCAAAAACCATTTCAACATTGCTGATTTAGAGTTGATTTATTTAATATTTATGTAAACTACTTCCAAAATTTTGCCATAGAGTTGCCAAAAGGTGATAAAGATGTTTAAACCATGTTAAACCATGTTTTCTTATGGCTAATCCTTTTTATTTTATTTTACTGCTGTGGAAAAATTTTATTACATGGAATTGCAGTTGTGGTACAGAGACATAAAATTTAATCTAGAATAATAAATATTCCATCCCTCCTTTCCTATTTTTAAAATAATATCACAGTAGTAAAATATTTTATTATAAAACTTTTCTGAAATATTATATTCCATGAAAAATATTTATTTGCTCAACTGTTTTGGTTGGTAAGAATATGAAATTTAAAGTTTAGTGCTCTTATTAGAATTAACTTGGCTCTTACTCATGGCTATATATTGTGTCTTTAATTTCAATCAGCTGTTTAATAAATATATATTCCAGTGTGGAATACATAGATCATTATTGGAAAATCCGCTGTAAATATTAGAAGAATATTTGAACATAAAAATTTCCCAGAACAGATACTCTCAGAAGGGTCATTTACTTTCTTCAAAAAGATTTTGACCATCTATTCGGTGTCAGAAATGTTCCTGGTTACAGAATAATAAAAGCAAACAGCTCTTTTGCAAGTTAAGTCATAGACTATGGAGGATTAAAAAATGAGTTAATATTATAATGCAGTATTGAAAAATGAAAGAAATTTGTGGCACAATGGTTTAAAATGATGTCTTATGGTAAAGACCTATGGGATCTGTTTTGCTGAAAAGCTGCAGTACCAGTCATTTGGGGTAGAAAGGACAATGAGTATTGGGTAAAATAAGAACCAGAAAATGCACATCCATCAGTGTTGGGCATTATGGAACAGGATTTCCCAGTGTGAGGCAGAAGGTAACCTGCTATGAGTTGAATCAAGTGCAAAATCTAGTTATTAATTTTCTCCTGCTGGGATGGACTTTTGACTGGAAGTGTATTGCTTTTGGTGTGCTCAGAATGAAGATATCAAGGAGAGCAGGAAGGGTTGGCTTATCTACCATTTTTCCAAGGCAGGTAAACAGAAAGAGGATTTTATCATCAGCTATCCACCATTCCAAATTCTCACCCTGGTAAACTGACAGCTAGACCTCACTGATTTTCTTACCATGCCATGTATTTTGAACAAAAATTGTAATGCCAATAGATGCAGGGGCTGAATGTTGGAAGCCATTGAGGAAGAGAAAATGAACTATAATTTTAGAGACACTTGACCATTGCAGGTCCCCAGGGTAAAAAATAATGCACCCAGATATGTATGTATACACTTTAGAAAGACCATCCTAGTAGTGGGTAGAGGGTGGGTTAAAAGTTCCATGGGCTTAGAAGGCAGAAGACTGACCAATTTAAAAGCTGTTTTAGTAGCTCAGTCTAGCTTTGTGGGTACATTCTAGGTCATAGTGCTGGAGAAGCTAGCTGCCTTGGTCCCCCATGGAGGACATCAGTGGGAAAAGCTTTCAGATAATGGTCAGGCTCCTGACTTTGATGGACTAGATGGGAATGGTACCACCAGCTAGGGAAGTGAATTGGAACAATTTTTCTATGTCTCTGGTTTCTTTAAAGGGCCTGTTTTCTGAAACTATAGTATAGAACAATACTTCTAAGCAGACATTGGAGGGTATCAACATTTAAATGTATAAGTGCCATAGAATAACTCTTTTATAGGTCACTCAGCATGGGAATAGAGGGGACAAGAAAGGATGAAAATTCATGAGGTCCCCATTGTCAAATGGAAAGCAAAAATGAGTAAATGAAGGTCACTAGGTTATTCAGGGACCACGATGTAATCACACGAACTGTTACAAGTAAAAGAAGACATCAGTCAGGGCAATGTACACAAGGAAGACTTCAAAATATATGCTGTCTGTGGCTTTAAAACATAGTGACCACAGCACTTCAGTGTCTCCATTTATAGGAAGGGAACTTGATTCTGCCTACAGTCTAAGTGATTTGGAGAGTGGATTCTTTCTCTGGGCATTTGGAAGGGAAGCTCTGCTGACCAATTAGACTTTGAATACATGGAACTGAGTGATATGGGATGTCTTTGTGTATGCTGTGAATACCATTGGATAATAAAGAAACTGTTTTGGCCTATGGCAGAGCAACTTAGAAGCAGGTGAGGAATCCAAGCTTAGATACAGGAGAAGGAGGACAGAGAAAAGACAGACACAATCCAGCCACCCAAGAAACAATATGTAATGGAGTACAGGTAAACCACGAGCCAGATGGCAAGACAGATTAATAGAAATGGGATGAGTTGAGATGTGAGACCTAGCTAGCAATAAGCCTGAGCCATAGACCAAACAGTGTGTGATTAATATACATGTCAGAGTCATTATTTGGTACTGAGTGGCAGTGGAGCTATGGCAGGTCCAAACCTCAGGTTAGGCCAGGCCATAGGCAGGACAGATTCACCTGGACTGCAGGGCTAGGCCAGGCTAGAAATTCTTACAACTGAGACCTCAGGTAAAGACCTCTGACATACACAACTGTGACATGATTAGTGAATATCATTTTCAGGGACTAACTGAGTGATGGCTTGTCTCTCAAAAATAGATACCTAACATATTCGGCAAACTGGAAACTTTCAGAGAACCTTAAGGAGGCATGTTGAAGAGGAAGTAAGCATTTTGGAGTGAATGAGATGCTAGGATCAACTGGAGGCTTGCAATTTATTTTGACTATTAAAAGGAATGTGGCCTCAGTTTGTACTACAGTTTGGAAATCAAAAACATGAGTTATAATTACAATGTAATCTGGGAGAAATAACAAAATGACAATAAGACAACAGAGTCTGAAGTCATGAGAATCAGGTAAACAACTGTAGGCAAAAAGAAAGCTAAAAGCTACATACCCTTTGACATTTCACTGGACAGTTTTGCACTGATGTGCATGATATGAAAAAAATAATCTTTAAAAAATATCCCAGCTGTTTGAATTATATGGAGATGAACCAAGGAAATATATACTGGTTCAATCTGAACCAGAATTAAACTAGAAGCAGATGTATTTTGCAACAAATTGGTTATACAGTAAGACTCAAGGAGGGAACATCCAGTAGAGTTAAAACTCTAGGCTATGTGATCTTTCAAAACTAGCATAACTCCTTCTGAGGGTTTCCTTTCTTTTGCATAAGCAAGCATTCAACATTATATATAAAACTCCTGCCTTTGTTCATATCATTTTGGAACCTCTTCACTATTAAATAATGGCATTAAAACTTTCTCTTTGCAACTGATAACAGATTCCCTCATTTGCTAAAAACACAATGAAACTGTAAGGAACAAGGTCTTAGTTTTGAGTTATAATTTGATGGATATGAGTCATAATCAAATGGTTCTACCATTGACCATGTCATCCAAGTTAGAAATGCAATTCATTCTTGACTTTTGCTTTTCTTTTCATCCTTAATTCTGTCCTTTGTCAATATCTCCTGTGTCTATATACTTCTTTAGACACAATATATCAATACATCAGATGTTACATACTTTGTAAACACTACTGGCTCTCTGAGTACAGCATCTTAGGACACAGACTTCTCTAAACTTGAAGGCTGTCTCTATAGCTCACTCTCATCCCATGTCCACACCTAGTCTCATATTTCCCTTAAGCTTTTCCATATATATATATATATATATACATATAATAATATATGTATATATTATTTCTTCAAGCAAGCATTTCCGCATGGACTCTGCAACACCTTTCTACTTGTGATTCTATAGTTTTCTTAGTCTGACCTGTCCTTTCCACAATATTTTGCACCAAGTTAAAACCTATTCATCATTCAACTCTCCTCGCATAATGCCTTTTGCGAAGGAAACCTGCAACACTCAAGCATCCTAGTCTATTCCACAGGATAAACACCCTATTATATAAACTGAAATACTCTAGGATATGTGTCTTCTATTTTGTCTTCTTAACCAGTCTGCAGGTCCAAAAGCTAGCAATCATATTTTATTTTATTTTTTTCTAGAAGTTAATGCACTTAGTACTGGGCCATTTCCAGTAACTGTTCACCCCTCTTCTACAAATTAGCTATTGTGCTGGTCACTGACAATGTTATGAGTGGTGTGGATGGGCACTCTTATTCAACATTAGCTTTTCATTTGCTCTTTTTTCCTTTCACTGAAATTTCTCCTTAAGTATTTTCTTGCATTATCAGGAGGTTGAGCCTAAACATCATACCCCTGTCTTCCTTGCCTGGAAATGTCTATACATTCTTTCAAATTTAGCTTGGCTAATCTAGGAAGCAGGCCTCTTCCCACAGCAATTCCATGCTCTTCTCTATATTTGGAAACAACGTGGGCATGTCTATCACACTGCATCTTCTAATCATCTTATAATTGATTTAGTCTCGCTTTATTCTAAACAATGTAAGGGAGGGGCTCATGGCTTATTTATCTTGTTTACAATCATTTAATAGTGTGCTCAAGACACAGTAGGATCATGATGAATAATTAAAACATAAGGTATAATTTGTGTGGGAGGACATGCTTAACTGTTTCCCTTAAGCCTTTTAGGGATTAAAAATGTGATAATTAAAGCTAAACATGGTAGAGCAGGCCTGTGGTCTCAGCGCTCTGGAGGTACAGGCAGGGAGCTGCAAGAGTTCAAGGCCTGCTTAGGTTATATATGTTCAAGTCCAGTTTGAATTTATGATAAGACATTGTCTCAAAAATCATGTAAATAAATAAAAGGGTAGAATAATAGGTAAATAATGGACTAATTGCCTAGATTTACAAGGCCTGACATTCATTTCCAACACTAAAAAACAAAACAAAACAAACAAAAACAGATAAGGGAAGGAGGGTGGGAGGGATAAGAAAGTTAAACCCTTTGGCTGATTCTCACTTTTGTGTAATAATATTGGCAAAACTTCTTCACAGAAATTAAAACTAAAGAGAATGTATTGCTTTCACCAAATTATAAAATGATGCTTAGTTATAAAGAATAAAATGTAAGTCATGTTAAGATAAGAAATGGGTATTTTCATAAAGACTGATATGGCTGAATATCAGTGCTGTTAGAAAGTCAGTTGTAGTCAAGAATAGAATTCTCTACCCTTATTTCAAACTTGTCTGAATTCTCAGTCTTTTTTATTTAAACTTACCTTTCACACATCCCCCATATATGTCACCCACGGTAATAGAAACTAACCAAAGCTCACTCCTTTCTGTCATGGACTTATCCTCATTCAGGGAACTTTTGGACTTTCTGCTTGAATAATCAAAAGAAACTGGAGGTTGAGCCATCATTACTGTAGTAAGAGGTGCCTGGCTGAAGAAGAACACATGTAAAGAATCTCAATGCAAGATTCAGAGCTGGAGAAAGAGGGTTAAAGTTAGGTGAGTGAATATTCACTTGGTATAGTCTAGAAGGCCCAGGGTGAATCAGCAGTGGGGATCTGAAGAAGGTATCCTCTGAAGAATGAAGCCCCTTCTGTGATATGGGAGAGGCTAAGCATGCTGCCATGATAGTCTGGCCCCTGCCTTACATTACACCATCCCCATGCTTTGTTTAACTTTGGCTTAGATGCTCAGATTAATTTAGTCATGAAAAACATCAATCTTGAATAGGATCTAGCATGTATTGAGTGACAGGAAGGTGACTCACATTCAGGATGACAAGCTAGAAGTCCAGCTGCATGTCAGTCTGATGACTATTGCCTAAGCTTCAGTATTTTGGTTTGTTAGGAAGAAGTTTAAACTAGAGTTATTTGCCTTGTCTTTTAAATTTGAAAAGGGACACAGTAAGGGTAGAAGCAACATCAGTGGAAAGTGGTATTTTGCATAAAGAATGCGTAATAAGTCCAAATTTTTACAAGCAGTTAATGTAAAATGTCAATTTTTATAAACTTACATTGTTTTGAGAAGTATAGGTAGTATAAGAAGTATAGAGCTATGTAAGGTAACCCGATGTATGAGGGCTTACACAAACCTTGTCTGTGCAAATGATTTGAGGAATATATCAAAATATGCCTCCTCAGACACATGGGTTCTGGCAAGTACAATGACAGTGCCTTTTGATTTGATCTGATCATTACAATTATCATATTTAATGTAAAACCAAATTAGTAGGCACATAGTAGTAAACATTACTTGAATAAGCTCAGTGTACTAATTCTATGCAAAGGAGATAAATTTGGACTATAACAAGAGAAAATGATGTTCATCGCATTAGAAAATGATCCAAACATATTGAATCTGTGAGTCATGGACTTAGAAGAAAAACAGATTCTTATGTAGCTTAGAAAGTAAAAGAGTCATTTAAGTTCAAATAATGGATAATTCAATGTTACCTGAGGATCTCATACTGAAGTTGAAAATGGAAAACATTAAAATAGCCTGAAACTATAATAGAAAATTCCATCAACTAGAATTATAATGTGCAGATGACTTTGTTTCTGCTGTAGACATGATTGTGACCAGAGGCTGCATTCTTGAACTTCATGTACCACATTTGTCCAATAAGTTGAATTAAAGGGTTGCATGGTAATTCAACATGGCTATTAAACCATATGGAGGCTAAAATACTGATATAATGCATTGGATTATAACCTGAATTGTGGGATCTGGAAACCATTCTAAGTAGGAATATTCAGTTTTGTCGTTTGCTCAACTTGTAGCCTGCTTTAAAACTACTATTAAGAACTAAATGTGAGTTTACTGAAATAGTAACAAGAAAATTAATTCAAGTTCTCAGTGTTGTGGGTTCAGTACCAAACTTTGGAAAATACAGAGAACTGCTGGCTTTTACTAGTAAATGCCAGAGCTAACAGCAGACATGCTGTTCTGTGAAGGCATCTCTCATCCTATTCACAAAAGGGCTCCTGTTACTTCTAGACTTTCCTGCTCTTGTCACGACCTACAGAATTTATGTTTAGCTCTTCTTGACAGTAGGAGACAGCATAGTGACCTTTAAAAGTAAAAAGCAGGACTTCCATACAACCTAGGTGGTCTACTCTTGGGTATACTTTCAGAGAAAATGAACTCATTGAAGAGACACCTGCATGCTCAGGTGTACTGGGATTCCATTAACAACAGCAAAGGTGGGGAATCAGCCTAATAGCTATCACCAGGTCCATGAATAAAGTACGGAACATAAGCACATGAAGTATGTAGTCATAGGCAAGATCAAACACTGAAACACCTGGGGGACATTATGTTAAAGAAATAAAATCTATACAGAAGATACATGCCACATGTCCTCCTATGTCTAATATAAAAACAAAGTCATACTGAAAATAGAACAGAGGCTGAGATGTGTACTGGTGGTGGATGGAAGGGTTGATATATATGACAGTGATCCATATATATGTATATATGTATGGAAAAATCATTGTGACCTCTATTAACATGCAAAAAATAATTTTATTTTGTAAACCTTGAAAAGAGAAACAGCATGCTAGCTCCTGGAACTCAAACTTTCAGACACAGCATCTGCTACTAAGGAGCTCAACCTCGCTGGCAGAACCAGATGCACTCTCAGCTCCCTCTGTCTTTATACACTGAGGCTGATATTGTGCAAACTGTGTCTGAGCAGGGGTCTGGAGCAATTCATTTTACCATTGGAGCTGAAGAAAGGTTGTTATTGGCAACAAATATTACATCATTCAAAACATTTTAAAGGACTTGTATTATGGCTCAGCGGGTAAAGGCCCTTGATGCCAGTTCTGATGATTTGAATTCAATTCCTCTGACCCACATAGTGGGAGGAACTGGCACCTACCAGTTGTCCTTCGCCTCACCTCACAAATACCTCACCACACATTCATTCACATGCCACACACATGCACACACACAATCATAATGTTTATGACAATAACAAATATAATGAAAATGTAACAGAACAAAAATAATACAGAAACCTCTATTACATATGAAAGATAGTTATCAATTTTTTCTTAAAAGACTGGACACATACATACATACATATTCATATGTAGTATAAAGCTAGCATAAAATATTAAAATATAATACACAATATTGTTGGGAAAATACAATATGTGTTTCTAGTAGCCAGCTTACAAACTCTGGAATTAAAATATCATTTAAAATGTTTGGAATTTAGAAACAATTACTGAGTTTATAAATAATAGCTCTATATAACTAGCTATAAACTGGGATGTATTTGTTAACTTGTCTCCATCAGTTACTGTTAGGAAAAAATTTACTTTGTTGTTATTTGTAGCCATGGAAACTAGAAGTTTATCTCATAATCATAGTCAAGGCATGTAGTAACAAAAAAGATATAAGCAAAATGCTTGTTTTCAATGTGTTGTGAAATCAACTGAATCTTTGTTGGCCATTTGGAGTTTAACCAGGGTTACAGCTGCATCATGGATGTAATAGAAAACCAAGATAGCATAAGACACTGACAAGGTGAATAAACCAGCAAAACCATGCTTGATTGGCATCAAACTGTCTTAAGAGGATTTTGAAATGCTCACAAAGGAACCGAGCTAACGGCGCTGCAAGTAGCAATGAATAGAATGTTAAGAAATTTGTTCCAGTTCTGGGCCAATAATTGGAAAGGTTATTGCTTCATTTTAGACCAGCAACGTTTACATCTGCACAGAAAAGCAGTAGGTGGTTTCTCACATGCCCTTGGATGTCAGTTTACGTCTTCGTCTTAAGATTAATTTTGAGCAGTATCATTAAATAGTTTTCTACTTCAGCAAACTGTGGAGAGTAAAGAATAGAGAGATGTAGCTGGCAGCTGGCAGTGCTATAAAATGAACAAAATAACAATCTGTTGTGCTTTGAGGGCATATTTCTGCTTTATGAAAACTTTCCTCAAAACACAAAAGGCTCAGATACTTTGGGAAAAGTGCCATGGAGAGGAAATGAAAGCCTTAGCCTGGCAACGGCTGGGGTTACTAGTGAACTATTTGCAGGCTGTTTATCTGAAGGGTAGCCAAGGCTCTGGTAAAGAATATGGGCTGGAGTTCCCTCAAGCACAACATTTCTGTGAGGCTTCAATGCTTATATAAGGAACTGTGCAGAAGAATCGTCTCCTTTGCATTATTATAATATTTCTCTCATTCCTTTCTAAATCTAGAAACCAAAAGATGTATAAAATGGAAAGCAGAACATGTCCTTCCTTATTTTTCCTTTATTCACATTAGATAGACATGAGGATAATATTTGAAAAGTAGATAAACTCAATCTTATTGACCACGTTTTCCCTCTGGATTAATGTCCCCTGCCCATTTAGTTCTGTTTTCTGTGCGAGTGTGTTAACTTCCAGTGAAGACACCTGGATGTCCTGTCTTCACCATAAAGTTCAAGTACAACTTACTCATTGGTCTTGGAATGATGCTTGATGTTCCTCTTCATTGCTTTTTGTGATCCACTGCCCAGGAATCCTGGAGTCATCTTATATCTTCCCTCTCTACCTCCAATATCAGCCTATCCAGCCTGTCACTGGATTTCTTCCTTGCAATATTTTTTATAGTGACTTTCTCCTCTTCCTCTGGCACTATACTTTCCTTTTAGGTTAATTTCTATAGATTATTTTATCAAACTCTTATTTGGACCCTTTCTTTCTGGACTTTTTTTTTGGATAAATGGAATAAATTACTTTGTCCCAAATTTTATTCCCATGTTTTCAAACAACCACCTTCTTCAAAATTAATACTTCTATCTGTACACTTGAATCAGATTGTAACACTACATTTTTCTTGGTTTCCAGTATCTTTTATAATGTATATTCTGTCACCTATGCAATCCCAGAAATCACATTTCCTCTTCATTTATAATTATCTGGAATGCACCGTTCAAAGGAAGACTTATCGGTACTTGCACTGGGTGAGTAATAGTTCAAGTTTCCACCAGCCAATTATGAATGAAGACCTTGTAAATACATAGACTATTGGGAAAAGGAAAAGAAACAAGCTTGGCCTACACTCAAAGCTGTCTTGGACTTGCACAACACAGCATTAAAAAAGTGTCAGAGGAACTTGGTTAACAGTTAGTTAACTCCATTTTAGGACAAAGTGCAACATTCCTTAAGAGGATTTGTTATTGGGCAAGGATGATGTACAATATATTACACATTCAGTAAATACTTCAAACAAAAAGGGATGTTATCTGTATCTGAAAGAAAACACTAATTACTGGATACCAAGAGATGTGTGCTGGCTGTTTAATATGTACCTTCTATTTTTAGTGCCTTGGCATCTGAGTTAATTTTATTAATACCTTTATATTAATATATACCTAAAAATATATACCTTAAGGAGATAGCCTGGCAGACTGAAAAGATCAAGTGAAAGATGAGAAATAGTACCTAAAGCAAAATGTGTATTTGTTGGATTAATCACACATTAGGTGTTACAGAAAGAAAAATGTCAGTGAACTCAAATGCATAGTAATAGAAACCATTACAAAAGAAGAGGGGCTTCATTTAGCTGATGCACGTGCTATGGATGTCCTAGAACTTGAGTGAGCTGACAAATGTGTAATGGGTGTCCTAGAAACAGAGTGAGCTGACACATGTGCAATTGGTATCCTAGAACCAGACTGAGTTGACACTTGAGAAATGAGTACTCTAGAACCAGAGTCAGGTGATGTATGTGTAATGGGTGTTCTAGACCCACTACAGTGAGCTGACATGCAAAAGGGTGTCCTAGAACTAGAGTAGGTTGACACATGCACAATAGGTGTTCTAGAACAGGAGCTTCAGTGAGTAATACATGTGCAATGGGTGTTCTAGAACAAGTGGAAGGGTGGAACTGAGAAGAAGTGGAGAAAACCTTTGTATAAAACCATGCCAGAAATGAAAATAAGAAACATTTATTTTATTCTAAGTTAGTAAAAATCTAAAAGCATAGCTGCATAAATCTCAATAAAATGTAAGTAGAAAAGATATTCTAAATAAAGAAAACAAAAACCCATCAAGACACAAATATAAATGCTATAGAAAGGGAAGTCTTAAAAAGACAACAGCTATAGAAAATAGAAAGAGTATCAGAGTCCCTTACATGAAAAGTAGAACAATGCAGTGCTTAGAGATGTGATAATACATGATGATATGAGAAAAAAATTAAATGGCCACAAATCAATTGTAAGCATTCCTAACAGGCCTTGCAGATCCCTAGGCCTTGCAGACCTCCAGCAGAGTAGCATGACATCATACATGCTGGCATTCACCTGGGAGAAGCAGAGCAGCTGTCCCGCCCCCAGGCGTGGTTATGTAAACATGGGCCCACCTGCTCTCTTAAAAGAAAATGCTCATGAAGTTCTTTCTCTTTCTCTTCTGCTTCCCTGTTAATAAACCCTAGTGTGGTACCTCATGGGGAGACCCTTTAATATGTGCAAAAAGCCAACATCAATTATATGAAATAAACAGAATAGTAAAAATAAAATTAAAATAAATCAGTAAAACCGAGGACAGAAAACAGTACAGAAAATTCAATGAGACTTAAAAAGTTTTTTCCCCGGAACACCAATAAGTCTATTGAAGGTTTAGTTATGATGGGCAAAGCATGAAAGGCAGAATAGTACAGACCTTTGAGTCAGGGATGAAAGGAGATTGTAAAGTGAAGGGGAAATATTGTGGATGGTTCTTGAAAGGTCTGTATCTAAGTTCACTTGAAGATGCATGCTGCTACTCATCATGAGGAAAATGGATGCTAAATCAATGGTAATACACCACTGCATTCATGGTTCTAGGCTGGGTCAAGTTTATCTTGTAAAGATGTCTAGCAATATCTGACCTAGTGGTCAGAAGGCAAGAATGCTTATAAGCATCCTACAATGATAAGACACATATGGTCTTGACCAACTTGTCAATCATACTAAGGCTGAGGTTGAGAAACCTCTTTCCCTCTTACACACACACACACACACACACACACACACACACACACACACACACAAGTAGATTGGCTAAAATTAAAATGATTTACTATACCGATGAGAAACAGATACTCATATATTGGTGCTGGGATGAAAATTGTTTTAGAATCTTTGAAAACAGCTGGGTATCTAATATTAAAAATGGCCTTCTATCCAATAATCCTACTGATACATGTTTGTCCAAGAATAATGAAAATGCTTATCCACACAAAGACTGGTGTATATTTTCCTGGCCATTTTGTTAGTGTTTGTCATAAACTGTGGCTAATTTGACCAGTGAATTAGTAAACAGACTATGGTGCATGTGTACAAGGGAATTATCAATCAGAAAGAATAAATTGCCAGTAGACACACCAGCATTGATAGATTTCACAAGTATTAATCCCACTGAAAGAAGCTATACCCCAAAAGAATCCATATTGTTTGGCTCTATTTACATAAAATTCAAGAAAAAACACACACTGCAATATTAAACAGTGGGTCGGAAGAGGCAATGAATGGGCTCGAGAGAATGACTATAGCAGCCTTACCATGACTTCTACATGTGCCAAAACTCATGCTTTGTGTAATTTAAAAATAAGAAAGTGTGATCATGCTTCAAATATAAAGTGGATAAAATACATAAAAGAAGATATAAACTCCAAATTATGGAACCTCATTCTTCAATAACTCCACCTCTGCTAGAGTTGGGAAAGCTATGTTCTCAGTCTGTCCAGACCCTCCCCTCCAACTGGAGCACCATGGTGTTCCTCTCTATACACAATACATTTGAAGAAGGGGATTTTATTTCTCAGCCAGAGTCCTAGCTGATAGAACCTGGGTGATCTCAGCCTATAGATTCCATGTATACTATGGGCCTTTAAATAGAAGTTGGATCCTGAAGCAATTGAGTACATCCAGAGTGTCTGTGATGGTCAGCACATCCAGAGTGTCTGTGATGGTCAGTACATCCAGAGTATCTGTGATGGTCAGTATGCCCAGAGTGTCTGTGATGGTCAGCACATCCAGAGTGTCTGTGATAGTCAGTACATCCAGAGTGTCTGTGATGGTCAGTATGTCCAGAGTATCTGTGATGGTCAGTACATCCAGAGTGTCTGTGATGGTCAGACCTTCCTTTGAGAAGTAGTTGGCTGACTCCTTCGTGTGTCCTCACATGGAGTGTTTTCATTTTCTACTTTTTTTCTTTGTAACTACCCTCTCATATCTCCTAACTTTCTCCATCAAGGCTTCCTATTTCCTACCTGAACCCCTACTTTCCAAGCCCTTCCTTTAAGGCATTAGTGTCCTTAGAGACTGCACATCTTTAGAGAATATTTGGGACGCCTTTGGAGTGATTTTCTAAATACCCTACAAATGGTACATGGTGTAGTTTAACTTCTTTTGGCAGTACCATTTGGGTGAAGCCAGACTAGATGAATCCTTCTTTGCCCAACACTCCTTTCTCCAGTTCACCCTGCTTCCCTACCTTCATTCTTCCTTCAGCCTATATGTGCACCAGAAAATGAAAGAGTTTTCCAAGATCCTGAGACTGAGCTCATGTTCCAGGAGGTCCAGTTAAATGTTGCTCCCATTGTCTAGAACAGTATTTCTTCTGTGAAATCATGTGAGCCTGTGCTACCAAAAAGAGGCTGGAGGTTGAGATGAGGCATTTTTTACTTGTTTGGGACCAAGATTGAATTCATGATTCCAGATTACTATTGATGCTTGGATTTGAGCCAAATGTCTGAACCAGCTTGTCAACTCTTGCTTGTTTTTAGCTCTACACTGATCTAGAAAACTCTCCCTGAGAGTCCCCATATCATGAAGAATGCACTTGTCCCTTGGTGGCTACTTTCCCTATAAATGTACATCATTTGTGCTGCACCAGGCAAGTTGTAAGGTGATAAGAGGGTGCATATGCTAACATGGTATTTCAGGGGTACAGGGCTGGGAATTCACCTTTCTCATATTGTCCATAGGTCCCCTGTCAATCCTTCTGGTATAACATGGAAGGTAGGGGTTTGGCAAATATCTGATTCCTAAATCCCCTTCAAATGCTGCTTAAGGGCCATTGTTCTAGTTGAGTTAGTTTAAGATGATGAAAGATTATCTTATGTTTCCTTTATTTTAGGTGATAAGATAGTACTTTTTGTTTGAGAGACTAAAAAGCTCCAACAATATGTAATTGTCTCAATGAATTCAGACAATTGTAGAAGCATGAATTAGGGTTGTAAGAAAAGAAGACTCAGAGCCAAATATTGGGGGAAGGCTGAAATATCAGAGAGAGAAAGCACCACAGTCAATTCTTACCCAGCTGTCTTGCAACTTCCTCAGCCTAGCTCCTGGTCTCTTCTGCCTATTGCTTCTGCCAGTCGCTTCTGTTTCTGCTGGATTTCTACAAGCCCTTATATACCCTATCCCATCGAGGTTAGGATTAAAGGCATGTAGCCTTGAACTGACAGAAACAGAAGTTCTGTCTCTAGATTTATGGGATTAGGGGTGTCGGTCCCACTCCCAGCTTTCCCTGTGCTAGGATTAAAGGTGTATGTGATTGACTCTCAGCTGTTTATCTTTGTATTCAAGAATCAAGAATTTCCTGAGCTGTCTGCCTAGGATTTGACTGTGTGCTTCCTCTGATATTTCAGGATTTATTAAATATCTAACAAATATCCACAGAAAATTAAATGAGTACTTTCTAGATACTCATCTTAGAGAATGGAATGAAAACTTTCTAAGAAGTAGATGCTATTTATTCTATAATGTAAGGTCAAAATCTACAGGCTCTGTGTGTGTGTACAATTTAGCAACAATTTCAAATTTTGCATCTGAAACTGAGTTCTAATGTATTATGAGGTCAGGGCCAAGGCATCTTTTCTCATGGTTTATTAAGAAATAAGAAAACGAACACAGATATTTTTGAATGTAAAACAAGTTCCTTTTCCTTGTTTGTAACACATTTTCCCTTCTACAAGTGCTTCTTTGAGCTTTGTTCTGAACCTGACAGAATCAATTCTGTTTTCCTTTCTCTGATATGTGGTAAAGTTTCAGAGGTCAGTGTGACATACTTTAGTGTGACATGAAAGTCACCATGAAATTTATGGAGTTGACCAGAATTTTATTGCAGCCAGATTTTTCTTAATAATCTAAGCCTGATATCAATTTTGATGATGAACACATTCAATTTAAATTTCCTTTTAGCATACAGACAAATAGAAGAAATCACATAAAGAAATGTCATTTGGAAGAGATAACTGCTTCTGAATTTACCAAAACCTTGTGTGAGTGTGAGCAATACAACTAACCAAGAAAATGTCTTGACTTTTTCTCTTTTAATCAATGCTTTCATCTACATATTTGATATGAAAATATTCAGGAAAATTTATCTGCATTTATATTGGTAATGAGTCTTCAAGTGTGGGCTGAGCTGGGCACAGTCAGAAGAGTGTACGAGAAAAAAAAAAAAAGATTGGAAAGGGAAACATGTACAAAGCAGACAAATCAGAGCTTAGAAAGCTGAAAAAGTGAGCGACTCAAATCTAAAAGGGACATAGAAAGTGACGGGTCACTTATGTTTCATTTTACCCAAATGACTTCACATTCTTATCTGTAAATAAATGCTTTGAACAGATTCACGGAATTCTGAAGTAGAATTCATGGAAGCTTCCTGTTTCCACTTTAATTCTGGGTATACAGGCATGTGCTGGGGATGTTTGTACAGCATGTTCTTTACCTCCTGAACCACCCTACACCCCCAAATTTTAAAGTTGGCCCTTCTAATACCCTACCATGAAAACTGGACAGTAGGATTTAACAGAGCTCTGGGTTCAGCAGTCCATAAAGACAGTGACCTTTTTGTAAGAGAAAAAAATAAAGTCAATGGCTTATGTAAAGTAAGTGTAAATTCAGAGGTAAAATTTAAATAAAAACTTTGGTGTCCTAGTCACTTAGGCTAAGGGGACTTTGAAAATAAAATACATATTTAGTTATCGAGAAAGATGTCTTACATGTTGAAGTTAGATGCATCTATCAGTTTATATGTTTTTAAAGAAAGGCACAATAAAAAAAAAATCTCTGAATGTATAATTGAGAGTCAGAAGGCATTTGCTGCCTATAAGATTTAAAATGTAAATGTATTCTGGGACACTATGACCTTTGAAATTACTCAGGCATTATATAATGCACTGATTTCTAATACCTTTTTAGATTAGTTAATTATAGATTTACTATTAAAGTTAATCCCATAACCACATTACAAAATTTAACTTGGTGTCTATGTCAGAAGCTACCTAAATATGTTAACAAATTTGGAAAATACAAAAAAAATTACACAGATGTGAGGTCCCAGGAATTTATTGAAGTCTTATGAAAATCAAGCACAATACTATTAATTATAATAAGTAAGTAGTAGAATGTATTCAGGTACAATCAATTGGGACAGATCTGAATTCTTTTTTTTTCTTTATTTATTTTGTATTTATCAAGAAAAACAGTAAATTGAATTTAAAATGCTGAGAAGTTAACAACAACTATAAAGAAAATAAAAATCATAAGCATGACTTATCAAGGGTGATAATACAAATAATTTGCTACACATAACATTACTTTGTGTTCAGCTTTCCCTCTGAATTTTTTTTTTCTATCCTTGTATATCCTTACTCAAGGTCCCTTCTCCCTCCCGCCACATCAGGTCATTTTTTCTTCTCCACAACTCCCCATTCCCTTCCTGGGCAGGCAGCAGACAGTCCCATGGTCCCACTGATCCAATAATGCTTAGTTCAGTCTCTACTCCTGGCAGATCCAGTTTTGTCCCCCCTCCCTCAAGAGTGAGTCAGGTGTTCCTCTAGGTGGAGTGGGATCTGAAGTGTCAGTCCAGGGTGTTTCTGATCCCAAGCTGTTCAGTGGTTGTGATTTGCAGCTTGGGCATGCTTTGCTTTTTCCTTATTTGTTTGTTTAGAGACCACTAATGAGTGAGTACATCCCCTGCTTATCTTTCTGAGTTTGTGATACCTCACTCAGGAGGATATTCTCCAAATCCATCCATTTGCCTGCAAATTTTAGGATATCATTT
>PVIH01025214.1:0-21106 GCA_004025045.1 Sigmodon hispidus
GGGATGGAAAAAAAAATTCAGAGGGAAAGATGAACACAAAGAAAATATAGGTGTAGCAATCTTATTTGTATGTCTACCCTTGATAAGCCATGCTTATCATTCTTATCCTCTATATAGTTATTGTTAACTCTTCCACATTTTAAATTCTTTTTACTGTGTTTTTTTTTAATAAATACAAAATAAAGGAAAAAAAAGAAAACTTAAAAAAAAAAGAAAGAAAGAAAAAGAAAAAAATGATATACTAAAATTTGCAGGCAAATGGATGAATTTGGAGAATATCCTCTTGAGCGAGGTCTCACAAAATCACAAGGATGAGTAGGGTATATACTCACTCATTACTGGACCTTAATCAAAAGCATTCTTATTTCATTAAAGAGGGAAAATCTTTAGCATGAATATCTTGGATCTTCAGCTTTCCATACAATGATAATATTTGGAGCCAGTATTCATCTGCATTTGGTCTCCTAAAACTCCACTGAATTTGCTACTGCACCATCCACTTTTAAGCATTAAATACAATGAATAAATGAGAAAAAGGTTAAGTGACAGAAACTTTAAAAAGGCCCAGATGTCTGGCCCAAACTCTCAGTACTGTCAAAAAGAATGAAGAGGGATTATATAAGCAAAGGGGTCAAGATGGTGATAAGGAAACCCACAGAGAGATTTGAGCTACTGGGAGCTCATTGGCTCCTGACTGACTGTTGGAAACCTGAATGGGACTGTACTAGGCACTCTGAAATGTGGAAGACTGTGTGTGGCTTGGGCAAATAGTGCGGCCTCTGGCAGTGGGACCAGGATTTATCTGTGGTTTATGAACTAGCTTTTTGAAGCCCATTCTCTATAGTGGGATACCTTGCTCAGGCTTTATATGGTGGATAGGTTTACTCTTGCTTCAACTTGATATGTGGACTATATTGACTCCCTGGGAGAGTCCCTACCCTCTCTAAAAAGTGGATGAGGGGTAGGGTGTGGAGAAGCTGGGGGCTAGTAGGAGAAGAGTGAAGGGGTACTGTGTTTAGTATCTACAATAAAGCAAAACCTTTTAAATAAAAATAAAACTTAAAAATAAAAGGTGGAGGTGAGTAATCAGAATGCATTAAACACATGCATGAAACTGTCAAATAATACATTCAATACAAACTAAAATATCATATATAAAATATTTTTAATATTTATAAAACATTGTTCCTATTTGCTTAATTGCTTAGCTACTGAAGAAATCATATTTAACAGTTTGTCTCTGAAGCAAAATTCACATGATTTTTTACACTCATTTTTTTGCTATGTAGTGTTAATAACTGAGAAAGAACTGTAAACTATTAAATTTTGAAATTTTGTTTTTTTAGTGTCAAGTGAGTAAACATTCCCTAAAATAATCAATAACAAAACAAGAAAGCAAGATCCTTGTATCTTTTTGAAGAAATGATGATGAAACACTCACTTTGCTTCTATGATTATTTTACTATGTTTTTCACCCTTTCCATGACATATAAATTATACATTGATTAATTTAACCCAATGGAGTAATTAGTAAAATCTTTGTAACAAAAGTACATGTTATGTTTCAAAACATTCTTATTGCTGTAGTATCTTCTTTCTAGGATTATCATGGGATGTATTATGGCAAAAGTTGTAAATTTAATATGGTCGTTATTTACACCTATGAAACACTAAAAACATACTTCTGTATCTGACAAACTAGTTGATTTTTTTTAGGTACATTAGTAGCTAAAGACAAAAACCAAAATATATAAGATGGACTCTGAACTCTGTCCAGAGAAAATGCAGAAGTGAGAGAACCTCATGAGCTTCCTCATGGAGAATCTCTCTCAGGGGCCTTGTTCACACCCATGGTCTTGCTCTTAGACTCCTGGCTAGCTGACTGGTCATAGGCTAAAACTGGGAGGGTCCTTCCTCAGCCATTCCTAACAGAAGAGATGTCCTTTAAACTTACCCCACCTCCAGAGTGAGCTGATTCATTGTAGACAGACAGACAGATGCATTTGAAATTCAGTCCCATGTCCAGAACAAAGTCAGAGACCATGCAGACCCCCTGTTTAGAGGAGAAAGGAGACACACAAGCCCTCTAGCCAAAACTGACTAAGAGCTGACTAAATGTGAACAACTGAAGCAATGATCAAATGCCAGGGCAAAAATACATAGAACAATATAAAGAACAACAAGGCAACACCAGAAGAAACTGGCAGCTTTACAACATCAAGACCTGAACAGAGCAATACAGAGGAAATAGAAGGAAACAACCTCAAAAACACCTTTATGAACACTATAGAAGCCTTAAAAGAAGATATAAAAAATTCCTTTAAAGAGATAAAAGAAAATGCAAAAAAAAAAAATGGAAGAGATGAACAAATCCTTGACGGAAAACAAAGAAAACCAAGTAAAGGAAAAACAAAAAGTAAAAGAAATATTCTAGGATCTAAAAATTGTATGAGAAGCAATAAAAAAGGCAAAAAAATGAGGTGAAGGTGGAAATAGAACTGCTGAAGAAAAGAACTGGAACTACAGACACAAGCATAAGCAACCAATTCTAAGAGATGAAAGACAGAAACTTTGAAGTGAAAGACTCAATAAAGGAAATGGAAATAGATACACCAGTCAAAAAAACACTATTACCAAAAAAGCCATAACGCAAAATGTTCAGGAAATTTGGGACACCATGAAAAGACCTAACCTGAGAATAATAGGAAAGGAAGAAGAAGAATTCTAGCTCAATGGCACAGATAATGTATTCAACATAATCATAGAAGAAAACGTTCTCAACCTAAAGAAAGAAATGCCTATAAGGTTACAAGAAGCTTACAGAACACCAAATAAATAAGACCCCCCAAAAGACTGCCTCCCACATAATAATCAAGACATAAAACATAGAGAATGAAGAAAAAGTTTTAAAGAGCTGCAAAAGAAAAGAGTCAGCTTACCTGTAAAGGCAAACCCATCAGAATAACTTCTGACTTTACAATGGAAACAATGAAAGCAAGAAGGTCTTGGTCAGAAGCTATAAAGACACTAAAAGAGCATGGCTATCAACCTATACTACTGGACCCAGCAAAACTATCAATCACCATAGATGTAGTAAACAAGATATTTCACGACAAAATCAAACTTAAACAGTATCTATCCATAAACACAGCACTTCAGAAAGCATTAGAAGGAAATATCTAACCCAAGGATCACAGATACAGCCAAGAAAGCACAAACAATAGATAATCTCATAGAAATAATCCCAAAGAAAGAAAATACATACAAGTTACCACCAAAAATAGCAGGAAATAACAATCAGTGGACACTAATATTTCTTAATATCAACAGACTCAATTCACCTATAAAAAGCCACAGCATAACACACTGGATAAAAAAAACAAAAATTATCCTTCTGGGGCACACAAGAAACTCCTAGAGGCAGTGGAGGGCAGGAAATAACGGAACTTAGGGCTGAAATCAGTACAATTGAAACATAAAGAACAATACAAAGAATCAATGAATCTAAGAGTTGGTTCTTTGAGAAAGTCAATAAAATAGATAAGCCCTTATCCAAACTAATCAAAAAGCAGAGAGAGAGAGAGTGTTCAAATCAACAAAATCAGAAATGAAAAGGGGGACATAACAACAGCCTCCAGGAAATCCAGAAAATTAGCAGATCATATTCTGAAAATCTATATTCTACAAAAATGGAAAACCTAGAAGAAATGGACAGCTTTCTGGACAGGTACTATTTACCAAAATTAAATGAAGAACAGATTAATTACCTAAACAGGCCTATAACATTTAAGGAAATTGAAGCTATCATTAAAAGACTCCCCAAAAACAAAAGACCAGGCCCAGATGGTTTCAGTGCAGAATTCTACTAGACATTCAAAGAAGAATTACTACCATTACTCCTCAAACTATTTCACACAGTAGAAACTGAAGGAATATTGCCCAATTCCTTTCATGAGGCCACAATTACCCTAATATCCAAGCCACTCAAAGACACAACAAAAAAGGAGAACTACAGATCAATTTCCCTCATGAATAATGATGCTATAATTCTCAACAAAATTTTAGCAAACCATATACAATAATATATTAAAAAAAATCATCCACCATGACCAAGTAGGCTTCATCTCAGAAATACAGGGTTGGTTTAACATATGAAAAACCATAAACGTTATCTATCATTTAAACAAATTAAAGGATCAAAACCAGGTGATCATATCTTTAGATGCTGAAAAAGCCTTCGACAAAATCCAACACTCATTTATGATAAAAGCTCTGGAGGAATTAGGAGTACAGGGACAATATCTCAATATAATGAAGGCAATCTACAAAAAGCTGACAACCAGTATCAAACTTAATGGAGAAAAACTCAAAGAAATCACACTAAAATCAGGAACTAGACAAGGATGTCATCTCTCCCCTTATCTATTCAATATATTTCTCGAAGTTTTAGCTAAAGCAAGAAGACAACAAAAGGAGATTAAGGGGATACAAATTGGAAAAGAAGAAGTGAAACTATCTCTATTTCCAGATGATATGATTGTATACATAAGTGACCCACAAAAGTCTTCCAAGAAACTTCTACAGCTAATAAACACCTTCAGCAATTTAGGGGGATACAAAATTAACTCAAATAAATCAGTAGCCCTCCTATACACTAAAGATAGAAGAGCTGAAAAAGAAATAAGGGAAACATCACCCTTTTAATAGCTGCAAATAGTATTAAATACCTTGAAATAACTATAACCAAAGAAGTAACAAATCTATTTGACAAAAATTTTTCACTGAAGAAAGAAATTGAAGAGGATATCAGAAAATGGAAAGCTCTCTCATGTTCCGGAATAGGTCGGATCAACATAGTTAAAATGACAATTCTACCAAAGGCAATCTACAGATTCAATGCACTGTCCACCAAAATTCCAATACAATATTTTTCAGACCTTGAAAGAAAAAAAACTCAATTTCATTTGGATATCAGGAAAGCAAGGATTGCCAAAACAATTTTGCTCAACAAAAGAACCTCAGAAGGCATTACCATTTCTGACTTAAAGTTATACTATAGAGCTACAGTAATAACAACAGCTGTTACTGCATAAAAACAGACTTGTGGATCAATGCTACAGAATTGAGGTTCCAGACATCAATCCAAAAACCTATGAGCAACTGATCTTCAACAAAGAGGCCCAAAATATTCAATGGAAAAAAGAGAGTATATTTAACAAATGGTGTTGGCATAGCTGGATGGAAGTGTGTAGAAAAATGCAAATAGATCCAAGCCTTTCACCCTGCACAAAACTCAAATCCACATAGATCAAAGACCTCAACATAAACCCAGCCACTTTGAACTTGGTAGAAAAGAATGTGGGAAATACACTTTTACGGATTGGCACAAGCCACCACTTCCTAAATATATCACCAGTGGCACAGACACTAAAAACAACAATCAATAAGTGGAAACTCCTGAAGCCGAGAAGCTTGTGTAGAGTCAAGCACACTGCCAATAGGACAAAACAACAGCCTATAGAATGGTAAAAGATTGTCCCCAACCCTACAAGTGATAGAGGACTGATCTCTAAGATATATAAAGAGCTCAAGAATCTAGAACCCAAAACTTTGAATAACCCAATCAAAAATGGGGTTCAGAACTAAAAAGAAAATTCTCAACAGAAGAATTATGAATGGCTGAAAGGCACTTGAAAAAGTGCTCAACTTCTTTAGCCATCAGGGAAATGCAAATCAAATTTGCATCAAAGAAATGCAAATCAAAACAACTTTGAGATAACACCTGACACATGTCAGGTTGGCTAAAACAAAAGATATCCTATGCTGGAGAGGGTATGGAGCAAGAGGAACACTCCTCCATTGTTGGTGGGAGTGTAAGCTTGTTCAGCCAATCTGTAATGCAGTATGGTGGTTTTTTAGAAAACTGGGAATCAGTCTCCCCAAGGACCCAACAATACCACTTCTGGGTGTATACAGTTGCACTCCAATGGTATTAGCTCAACTATGTTCATAGCAGCATTATTTGTAATAGCAAGAACCTGGAAACAACCTAGATGGCCCTCAACTGAAGAATGGTACTTCTACACAATGGAGTACTACTCAGCAGTAACAAAATCTGATTTATCTTAAAATTTGCAGGCGAATGGATGAATTTAGAGAATATCCTCTTGAGCGAGGTATCACAAACCCGGAAAGATAAGCAGGGGATGTACATTAATTGACTCTAAACACAAAAAAGGGGGAAACAAAGAATAGCATGCCAATGCTGCAAACCACAACCACTGAACAGCTTGGGATTGGAAACACCTTGGGCAAACACCTTGGATCCCTCTCTCCCTAGAGGAACACCTGACTCAGTCTTGAGGTTGGGCGGAGAAAACTGGATTTACCATGAGTAGATGCTGAACTAAGCAATATTGGGACCTTGGGACTTTGTGATCACTTGCCTGTGGTGGGAATGGAGAGATGTAGAGAAGAAAGAATGACCTGATGTGGTAGGAGGGGAAAGGGACCTTGATTAAGGATATACTAGGATAGAATATGTGACTTCTTTATTGATAACAAATAAAAAAAAAAGAAATGAAAAAAAAGAAAAAAGAAAATCTGTGCCTGGGTCAATCACCTTTTGGTTTTTGTAAAGACAAGATGTACCTGGCTTGCTATATGGCCAGGCAAACAAAATGATAAGTATTTTTTGATAAATGAAAAAAAAACATTTGATATACTTAATTTTGTTGGAGGTAAACATTTGAGGATGGGAAAACCTTGCATGTTAGTGTGGAACAATATGTTTGTTTTGATGTATAATACATAAAGACAGCTGGAGTTAAAAGAAAGAATTGGACATTTCTTATGTAATTATTGTTAGTATTTTATTATATATAATTATGTTCCTATTGCATATGCTTTTTTCTATGTTAGTTATAATTTTCGTTTTTGTTTTGGACACAAAAGAGAATATGTAGATTTATGCTAAATATTTAATATATCCTGGGGTATCAGAGAGACCTCACTGTCAAATTTTAGGCAGACAGCTCAGGAAATCCTGAATCCTTTAATACAAAGATAATCAGCTGAGTCAGTTACACACACCTTTAATCCCAGCACAGGGAAAGCCAGGAGTGGTGATCAACATCCTTTATCCCATAACTCAAGAGACAGAACTTCTATTTCTGTGAGTTCAAGGCTACACACCTTTAATTCTAATCTGAATGGGATAGGGTATATAAGTGCTTGTAGAAACCAGGCAGAAACAAAAGCTGCTGACAGAAGCAACAGGCAGAAGAGACCAAGAATGAGGCTGAGAAAGTTGCAAAACAGTTTTGTGAGAATTGACTGTGGTTCTTTCTCTCTCTGATATTTAACCTTCCCCCAGCATTTGGCTCAGAGTCTTCTTACAATCCAAAATCATGCTCCTACAAGAGTTTACTCCTGTAATGTCTATACTATCACACCCACTAGGAGCTCAAGTTTGTCATTTCACTATTGGTTTCTGGTTGAAACTCTTCATTGTATATATTTTTATTTATTTTTTTCTGAATTTTGCACCCATTCTTAGTTCTTTTATCAGATGAACCTTGAGTCTTGGAAGTTGGTGTTATACATCATGTCTTGTTTAGTAAAGAGGGCTGAGTAGTCCCATGTGTTTTACACCTTGGCCAGTTGTAGGTCAGATGTTTTATTGTTTAATGGTGCCATTTATCATAAACTACATAAACTTCTTTGAAGAACATAGATAAATGAAATAATCAATGGCAAATTAGGGTAATTAATTTGGAGTTTAATTAAAAGTATGACATTTTAGGAAAGTATTAGTACTTCTTCCTCTTAACCACTTGTCTTATGACATGTTTTGCTTTCCCTGAAAAAGATGTGAGATTTGAATTTCATATTATAAATGTGTGAGTTCAATGTAACCAGCTACTTCAAGCTACTGCTGCCATTATTTTAATATCTTGATAGACTATAACCTTTAACTGTGAGGTGAAATAAACTCTTCTTTTCTTATATTACTGTGTTAAGGTAATTATTCAAAGGAAACAGAGAAATGATTAATAAAATTTCCAATGCTTATATTATTGCATTAAGAATCAATCCACATTATCTAGTTTAAGATATTTATTTTCAGAAAAACAATATCTCCAAAAAACTTATTTGGTTTTAATAGTTAATAATGAGCATTTTGTGCATGAACATAGATTATTTTGTACATGGAATTTTGACATTTTCTACCAAACCATTTTTTTTTTTGCTAAAAAGTGCTTAAATTTCATCATAGCATATCCTATTTCTAGCAAAACTGTCAAAAGTCTAGGTGTTTATATGAACATATCCTAAATAAATTACATATGAAAATTTATCTTCATGCCATCACAGAGTATACATCCAGCAATGAATAGAAGTAGAGGCCGAGATGTATTTCTGAGCACTGTGATGGGTCCCTGGTCTAGCTAATAGTGGGGGAAGTGACTCTATATGAGTAAGGGAATAGAGACTATGATTCCTCACAGTGATGGCCGGTTGAAACTCTGGGGAGCTCACTGAATCAAGAACAGGCACCTGGGAACCATTAGGAAAAGCAAATAGGCCCTCCATGGATAGGAAACTGTTTACTGACATGGGCAATATGTGGAACCTCAAGAGAAGGGTTCAGACTGTGTTTGGGGTCATAGACTAGCACCTTGGAGCCCATTCACTTCAGAGGAACACCTAACTTAGTCTTGACATTAGGATAAGAATATCAAACTTGCCTAGAGTATACAATGAGTTAATCTACCTAGGGACTTCTCGCTCTTTTTGTGAAGGTGATAGAAGGATGGGGATGAGGGAGGCTGAAGGATGACAAGGAGGGGTTGGGAGGGGGAAGGGAGTTGGAAGAAGATGATAAATGGATAAAAGAGGCTTTATTCTATAATAAATAAATAAATAATAAAATAAAAATCTATCTTCTATATTTTCACTACAAAATAATTTCTCACCAAATAGAAGCTTATGAAATAAGACAAGTTTTATGTTTCTAATACCACCTTTATATAAGACATAGCCTATAAATTTTCACCAAAATATACAATTGTGTATGGGATAGAAGGGTTTTTATTGTGAAGCAAGTTTAAAACTTATCAGGAAAAACATTTGATCTTAAAAACTTGAAGAGTCCTGTCCAGTATAGTGATCTTTTTTGTCCTAACATTGGTGATAACTCCCACTGTATAAATCTTCATATTACAGACCAATGTTTTCTCCAAACTTTACCTACAGGATGATCTGTTCATTCTTCCCTTGATCTAGCCATGTTGAGGACTTGAGTGCCTGTGGTAGTACCATAACAAATGCAACATCTACCCAGGCTCCTGTGAAGACCATGGAAACCTTTCAACAAGGAAAAAAGAAAGCAAGCTCAAACTTTGTAGTAAAAGGCAGACCTAAAAAGTATCTTGATTTCCCTTAGAATATCTTTTTATTGGCTCCTTAAGGGCTTTGGCGATAAGGGCAGAGTCTGAGGGCACCACTTCAATCTGAGTTTGTCTGTTCTAGATGGTCAGTTTCACTGTAATCCTCAAACCTTTCCAGTCACCGCCAGCTATCAAAGTCCTAAAGGAGCCACCAAGAGACAGAAAGAAGTAGAAGAACATTAAACACAGTGGAAACATCACATTTGATGAGATTGTCAGCATTGTCCATCAGATGCCACACGGGTCTTTAACCGGAGAGCTTTCTGGAACTATTAAAGACATTGTGGATACTCCACAGTCTGAGCTGCAATGTGGATGGCCGTCTACCTCAAGACATCATTGAGGACATCAACAGTGGTGTGGTGGAATGCCCAGTTAGTTAAGAAACAATAGGAGAAATTATTTCAATGAAAGGCCCATCTTATAACTAAAAAAAGGGATATCTTTTTGTTTTGTTTTATTCTTTATTTTTATAGAATAAAGTCTCATTTTTTTATCCATGTATCCCCTCTTTTCCTATTCCCTTCCCCCTCCCAACCCCTCCTGTTCAGTCTTCAGCCTCCCTCCTCCACATCCCCTCATCCCCTTCATAGAAAGGTCAAGAGGTCCCAAGTTGGATTAGCTCAGCATCTACTCCACACAAGTCTGGTTTCCTCATCCTAATATCCAGACTGGGTTAGATGTTCCTCTGGAGGGAATGGGCTCCAAGCTGCCAGTTGCCCTCCGAGGATAGGCAACTGTCCACTCGCATGGCCAATATGTGGAGCCACAAGGGGAGGTTTCAGACGGTGTTTCTGTGAGTATCTTTTTCTTTAAATAAAATCTCGGTTGTCTTATTCTTCAGAATCTGAGATACCCTCCAACTGCCTTCAATTTTCTACTACCTGTTTCCCAAGCTTAAATGTACAGTACTTTGGCTAAGAAGATCTAGTCTATCAACACTATGAATTTTTTCTTGACCAGTCAATTTCTCATTCTTACTCAAATGGAGGTACTGAAACTTTCCAAATCAAAATGTTTTGGTTCCTAATTATTATTATTTTTTCTTAAAGTGATTAGTTTCTTTATTTACTTCTGGGTATGTGGAGCAGTGTATGAACATGCAAATTTGTCTGCAGAAGCTACAGAAGATAATTAGATGAATTTCCTAAAGTTACAGACAGTTGTGTGGTGAGAGAACAGAACATGGGACAGCTCTAGGACTTGAAAGCCTTAGCTTGGGAATCAAAGGGCATATGGGGAAATTTAGATATGTGATATATGTATTTATATCCCATTATATCCTATAATTATATATATATCATTATATCCTATAATTTAATGTGTGTATATATGTGTGTGTGTATATGGGTGTGTGTGAGTGTGTGACATTCCACCTTTCTCTCTAGTTGGAGCACACACACTATTATCTTTCTCACATGATCTGTCCAGTATTCTGCAGTTCCTCTCCCAATTTGTATCCCTTCCCCCACAAGCTAGTCTCTCTTTTTACTTTTATTGTTTTTTATTGTTTTTGTTTTTTCTCTGTTTATGTTTTCTTCACAATTTTTTTTTTCTTTTTTGTTATATATGGCTTGCTAGCAGGAGTAATCAAACTGATCTTATAACCCATGACTTGGGAATATTCTCAGCTCAACATACATTTTTATCCACTCAAACTTCTAGCTCATGAAGCATAGCAGAACTTAAATCAGCCAGGGTTTTAAAATTTTATAATAAAATTACCTGATTTGTCTTTGATGACACCATAAAAAGCCTTGGCCTTTGGGTAAAAGTAATCACAGGTCATATGGACATATTTGGATTATGGGAGATGTATATACAATGTATTTATATCTCAAACTTCTCAAAAATGCCTTTTCACTTGACTAACATCCTGTTTATAATTATTTGTTTTTTCAAAAACTGAGGTATCCCCATTTACTACTTCCATTCTTTTCTGAAATTGTCCCCGTTTTTTGCTTAGTATGTCCTTGGAGAGAAATCTTAGGATTTTTTCCTTATATTATTATGTATTTAACTCTCCTCCATGCATAACTCAGTAAACATTCCAAAGTTCTATAAGTAGATCAAGTATTTATTCTTAGGCTTTTTTATTTAAACTTTTTTAACATATATGCCACAGTTCCTCTTCCCTCTCCTCCCACTCACTTTCCAGATTATCTTCACCACACCAACCTATACATTCATCAAAGAGAATAAAACCTCCCAGGGGAAGTCAACAAAACATGGTATTAAGATAAGGCAGAATCATGCCCCTCCCCCCAATATCAAGGCTGAGCAAGGTGTCTCTCTATAGGAGATGCGTTACAAAATGCCAGTTCATATGCTAGGGATAACCCTCATGCCATTGCCAGAGGCCCCACAAACTTTCCAAGCCACACAAGTGTCATGTACATTCAGAGAGCCTAGTTCTGTCTGACACAAGTTCTCCAGTTGAGTATCCAATTCGATGAGTTACCAGTAGATTGGTTCAGCTGCCTCTGTGTGTTTGCCCATCTTGATCTCAACCCCTTTTGCTTCTATAATTCCTCCTCCTGTTCTCCAGTTGGACTGGGAGCTCAGGCAATGCTTAGCTTTGGATATCTGTATCTGCTTCCAACAGTTGCTGGATGAATGTTCTATTATAATAATTAAGATGGTCATCAATTTGATTGCAAGAATAGACCAGTTCAGGCATCCTCTTCACTATGACTTGGAGTTTTTGATGAAGCTATCCTTGTGGATTTCTGGGAGTTTCTCTAACATCAGATTTTTCCCTAACCCCAAATGGCTTTCTCTGTAAAGTTATCCATGGGGATCCATGAATGACTCACTTAGAGTCCTCATTGTTACCTAGCTGCTCAGAGGTTGTGGATTCTAGCCTGTTATCCTTTGCTTTATGTCTAAAGCAAAGTCTATATTCCATTTATGAATGAGTATATATGATGTTTGTCTTTTTGAATCTGGATTAACTCACTCAGTTTTTTTTTTTTACTTGCATCTATTTACCTTCAAATATCAGAACAGCATTTTTAGTTACTGTTTAGTTTAGATGTACAATTTTATTTTTAATGTATTCTTCAATTGAGGGACATCTACATTGTTTCCAGTGCCTGGATATTACAAATAATTCTGCTATTAACATAGTTAAGCAAATGTCCTTGTGGTATGAATGTGCATTTTTCAGGTATATGCACAAGAGTGGCATTGCTGCATCAGAGTGGTTTCCAGAGTTCTAAGAAACCACTATATTTATTTCCAAAGTGACTGCACAAATTTACACTCTCAAACATGATGGAAGGGTGTTTCCCTTGTTCCATAGCCTCTCCAGGATAAGTTTTGATTAGTATTTTTGATGTAAGTCATTTTGACTCATGTAAGAGGGTATCTCAGAATTGTTTTGACTTTCATTTCTCCGATAGCTAAGGATGCTGAACAATTCTTTAAATGTTTTTCAGACATTTGCGATTTCTCTGTAAAGAAGTTTCTGTTTATATCTGTAATCCATATTATGATTGGATTATTTGGTATTTTGATATATAGTTTCTTGAGTTTTTTAAAATACATATATATATATATTTTAAAGATGAGCCTTTTGTCAGATGTAGTGATGATGAATATGAGTTTTCCTATTCTTTAGGCTGTGATTTTGTTTTATTGATCATGTCTTTTGTCTTACAGAAGCTTTTTAGTTTTAGGAGTTTCCATTTATTAATTATTGATCTCAGTCTCTGTGCTAGTGGTGTTATATTTACGAAGTACTTATCTGTGCCAATGTCTTCAAGGCTATTTCCCAATTTCTCCAATATTAAATTCAGTGTTATGGGATCTATTTTGACGCCTTTTATTACTTGGATATGAGTTTTGTGCAGAGTGATAAGTATGAATTTGTTTACATTATTCTACTTGCCACCATCCAGTTATTCCAGCACCACTTGCTGAAGATGCTTTCTTTTTCAATTACATCTGTTTGGCTTTATTTTTTGGTCAAAAATCAGTTGTTCATAGTTGTGTGGATTAATGTCAGTCTTCATTTAGATTCCATTGACCAGTGTGTTTGTTTTTATTACTGTAGTTCTATAGTACAGAAATCAGGGATGTTGATGCATTTAGAAGATCTTTTACTAAACATGATTGCTTGGACAACCCTGGGATTTTTGTTTTTCCAAATAAAGTTGAACATTGTTCTTTAGAGTTCTGTAAAGAACTGTGTTGGGATTTTGATGGGGATTAAGTAAAATATGTAGATTGCTTTTGGTAAAATTGACATTTCTATTATAGTGCTTCTACCTATCAAAGAGCATGGGAGATCTTTCCATTTTCTGATATCCTCTTCAATATCTTTCTTCAACTACTTAATGTTCTTTTCATACATGTCTCACTTGTTTGATTAGAGTTACCACTGCAAGATATTTTATGTTATTTGTAGCTATTGTAAAGGGTGTTTTTCCCTGACTTCTTTAAGCCCATTTATCATTTGTATATTTAAGGGCTATTGATTTTTTAAGTTTTTAGTTTGTCTTGAAATCTGTCACATTATTGAAGGTGTTTATCAGCTGTAGAATTTCCCTGGTAGAATTTTGGGTTGACATACATTTACAATCATGTAAATTCCAAAATAGCAAACATTTAATGTCTTCATTTTGATTTGTATCCCATATATCTCTCTTTCTTGTCTTATAGCTTTAGCTTGAACATCAAGTACTATATTAAATTGTTAAAGAGAGAGTGGACAATATTGTATTGCTCCTGATTTTAGATGAAGGGCTTTGAGTTCCTCTACATTTAATTTGATGATAGCTGTCAGATTCCTGTACAATGTATTTATTATTTTTAGGTATGTTGCTTGTAACCTTAATCTCACTAAGATCTTTATTATAAAAGGGGTATTGAATTTTGGGAAAGGCATTTTCAACATCTAAAGAAATTATCATGTTTTTTTTTTCAGTTTGTTTATACTGTGGGTGTCATTGAAAGATTTTTGTATTTTGGACATCCTTGCATTTCTAGGGTGAAGCCTGGTTAATTATGTTTGTCAATTTTTTAAATATGTTCTGAAATTCAATTTGACTGTATTTTATTGCATATCCTTCCATCAATATTCATGAGGGAGATTGGTCTGTAATTCTCTTTTTTGTTAAGTCTTTTTGTGGGTGGTTTCAGGATGACTATGGTCTCATAAAAAGAATTTGGCAATGTTCCTTGTGTGTGTGTAACAGTTTGAAGAGTACTGGTATTAGCTCTTCTTTGAAATTCTTTCTTTTCTTTAATATTATGGGTAAAATCATATTTTTTATCCATGTATTCCCTTATTCAAACTTCTTTCTCCCTCTTGCCCCTCCTAGTCACTCTCTCTTCTCCACATCTCTTTATCTCCTCCTCAGCAAGGGCAGGAGGTCCCAAGGTCCCAAGGTGGCTTAGTTCAGCATCCACTCCAGGCAAATCCACTTTCCTCCTTCCAACATCTGACTGGGTCAGGTGTTCCTCTGGAGGGAATAGGCTCTAAGTTGCCAGTTCAATGTGTTTCAGATCCCAAGCTGTACAGTGGTTGTAGTTTGCAACTTGGACATGCTTAACTATTTTTTTTTAAAGTCAACTAATGAATCCAGGTTTCTCATCCCAACATCAAGGCTGAGTCAACTGTTCCTCTGGAGGGAATAGGCTCCAAGGTGCTTCAGATCTCAAACTGATCATTGGTTGTGGTTTGCATCTAGGGAATGCTTTGCTTTTTGTTTAAAGTCCACTAATGTGTGAGTAAACCCTCTGCTTCTCTTTCAGGGATTGTGGTACACTCTTTATTTTATTTTTATTTATATATTTATTATCTAGTGATTTTACATGCATCCCATCAAACTCAGTTATGAGACCTCTCAGATTCATATTCAATCATGATCTCCCCAATTACCAAAACACCCATTCATGCTGCTCATTTACTTACTGGTGCATAACTAAACTCAGTTCTGCACCGAAACCATCTGGTTCTGGATTTTATTGGTTGGAAGCCTTTTAATAACTGCTTCTATTTTTTTAGGAGTAATAGGTCAATTTAAGTGGTTTATCTGAACTTAATTTATTTTGGTAAGAAACACTTATCCAGAAATTTGTGTATTTCTTTTAGGTTTTTTGTTGTTTTGTTTTGTTGAATATAGGTTTTTAATGTAGGACCTAATGTTTCTCTGCAATTTCTCTATCTCGTTTCTTACATCCCTTTTTTTATTTCTGATTTTGATAATATGGATATTCTCTGTCAGCCCTTTGGTAGTCGGGATAAGAGTTCGTCTATTTTGGTTTTCTCAAAGAAGAACTCTGTTTCATTGAATTTTTGTATTGTTTTCTTTATTTCAATTTTATTGACTTCAGCTCTGAATTTGATTACATCTTGCCTTTTACTCCTTCTGGGTATGCTTGCTTTATTTTTTAAATAGCTATCAGATATATTGTTTGCTTGTGTGAGATTTCTCCAGATACATTATGTATGCTCCTAATGTTATGAACTTTTTTCTTGGCACTGCTTTTATGTTTTCCCTTTAGCTTTGGTATATTTTAGATCCGTTTTTATGGAATTCTAAGAAAACTTTAATTTCTCTATTTCTTCCTTGACCCAGAAGTAGCTATGTAAAGAGTTATTCAGTTTCCCTAAGTTTGTAGCCTTTCTGTGGTTTGTATTGTTGTTGAATTCTAACTTTTGGCCATGGTAGTCTGATAGAATGGATTATTTTAATATTTTTGTGTCCACTAATATTTTCTTATGACTGAGTATGTGGTTAATTGTAGAGAATATATATTCTCTAGGATTTGGATAGAATGTATATATATAGAATTTGGATATATATATATATTAAGTCCATTTGAGTCATAACATCTCTTTTATCTCTCATTTCTCTATTAACTTTCTGTCCATTAGACATATCCATTGGTGAAAATGGAGTGTTGAAGTTTTCCACTATTTCTGTGTTGGGTTTGATATGGATTCTAAGCTTTATTAATGTTTCTTTTACATATGTAGGTGCATTTTTATTTGTGTCAATGTTCATGATTGAAACTTCTTTTTCATGGATTTTTTTGTGAGAGTAGAATATAGTTTCCTTTCAGATCTCTTTAAATTGATTTTAGTTTGAAGTCTATTTTGTTAGATGACAGATTAGCTACAGCAGCTTGTTTCTTAAGTTCATTTGATTGGAATGTCTTTTCCCGATATTTACTTTGAGGTAATGTCTGTCTAATTTTTTGTATGCACCAGAAAGATGGATCCTGTTTTAGTTTCCATTCTGTAAGCCTTAGCCTTTTTTATATGGAAATTGAGTCCATTAACATTAAAATATATTAATGACCAGTGATTGCTAATTTCTGTTAATTTTTGCTGGTAGTGTGTGTATATGTTTTTCTTCTTTGGCATTTTTTTTGTGGGATTATCTATTCTTTGTGGTTTTATTTGTTTAATTTCTTTAGGTTAGAGTTTTCTTTCTAGTGCTTTATATTGAGCTGTATTTGTGGATAGGCATTGTTTAAATCTTGTTTTGTCAGGAAATATCTTGTTTCTACATTTATGATTATTGAGAATTTGTCTGGTTATAGTCCTCTGGGCTAGCATTCATAATCTTTTAGTTTCTGGAAATTTGTCCAGGACTTCCTGGCTTTTATCTTCCCCTTTGAGTCTTTTGGCATTATGCTGATGAGATTGTCATTTAAAGTTACTTGGGCTTTTACTTTTCTGCTTTTAACATTCTTTCTTTATTCTATATGGCTAACAGCTTAATTTTGATATATTGAGCAGACTTTTTGGGGTAGTCATCTAATCTACTGGTTCTGTGTGTGTTTTATATGTTCATAAACATTTCTTTCTTTAGGTTGAAAAGTTTCTTCTATAATCTTGTTGAATATATATTTTTTGTGTCTTTGAGCAAGTATTTTTCTCATTCTTCAATTCCTATTATTTTTAGGTTTAGTCTTTTCATGGTGTCACAGATTTCCTGAATGTTTTGTGTTGTGACTATATTTGCTTCAGTGTTTTCTTTGACTGATGAATTGATTTTCTCTACCATATCTGCCATGTCAGAGATTTTTCTCTTTAATATTATATATTTATTGGTTATGCTTGAATCTGTCATTCCTGTTCATCTACTCTAATTTTTACTTTCAGAATTGTATTGGATTGTGTCTTTTTTATTGCTTTTATTTCAATATTCTTGTCTTAAACTGTTTCACTGTTTGATTGCATTTTCTTGTTTCTTTTATCTTTCATTAAGGGAATCATTGAGATTTTTTTGGGGGGGGTTGTTTTTCTCTGTTTCATTAAGGAAGTTTTTCTTTTTCTTTTAAATTTTCTCTTTAAAGGCTTCTATCATCTTCATAAAGTTACTGTTAAGTTGTTTACTTCTGTTTCTCCTACATTGTAATATTCAATTCCTGCTGTTGTAGAACCACTAGGTTCTTGTGGTACAATATTGATCTTTGTTGTTGAATGTGTTCTTTCACTGGTACCTACCCATTTTTTTCCCTCCAAATGGGATACAAGTGTTGTCTATATTTCAGGGCTCTGACCTTGGTCCAATCTTTTATTCCTGTGTCTGTGTCTCAAGCAGTATTTTTTCTTTTATATATACATTATATGATAAGAAAATTAGTACTATGTTGCAGGTTATCATGAAAAAAGCCAGGAACCTGAATTTTTTTTCTTTTATTATGAATAAAATCATGTTTTTTATCCATGTATACCCTTGTTCAAACTCCCTTCCCCCTCCTGCCCCTTCCAGTCATTCTCTCTTCTCCACATCACTTTACCTCCTCCCCAGCAAGGGCAGGAGGTCTCAAGGTCCCAGTGTGCTTTATTTCAGCATCCACTCCAGGCAGATCTGCTTTTCTCACCCCAACATCAAGACTAGGTCAGGTGAAACCTGGATTTTTAAACATCAGTGGTGTATCTTTTTTTGTTGTTTTGTTTTGTTTTTTCCCTAGCAATTCCAAAATAAATATTTAGGCACTAAGTTTCTCTCTGGCTTTTAGAGAACTACTTTCTTGTCGTATGAATTTATGACCTTTGTTTCTGGTGTGTATTGAAAAAGAGGCAATGGTTTCTACTGATCTTCAAATAGCTGTAAGCCTGAGCTGAAAAATCACAGTACTTTAAACCTAAATTATTTTATTAATACCTTATTACTAAGTACTGTAACATTGGTTGTTAAGGTTTTAATACATATTTTGGGGATATATTCCATATCACACACAATGACAATTATAGAAATTTATGTATATTTGATTGTTTTTCTTTTTGTTACTTTTGTTTACTATTTATTTGGTCTGCAATTATTCTGTGACTTAAATGGTTCTTGTTTTGTAATTGGATCTATAATCAACTAATATATAAAACATTAAAAAAAATTAGGCATGACCTTGACCTATTTAATCAAGTAAAGTCCCAAATCTAAGTATAGACAACACGTCATATAATAATAGTAACAGAGAATACTTATAAGGAAAGCTTTTATTTTAGGTTTGTTTATCCCATATGGTACAGACAAGCTTTTCTATCTTCTTATATTCTTCTGCAATGATTGCTCAGCAGCTCAATCTTTCAAGATAGATTGGGTGTCTTAGGGTTTTGTTTTGTTTTGTTTTTATTGCTGTGAAGAGATGCTATGACCATGGCAATTGCTATAAAAAAAAACCCACAAATGAGGTGGCTATATTACGGATTTAGAGGTTCAGTTCATTATCATCATGGTAGGGATTATGGCAACATGCAGGGAGAGATGATACTGGATCTGAGTACTACATCTTGATTTAGAGAAAACAGAATGTCAACTGCCTTCCATACCATATATAGCTTGAGAAAAGTTGGGCTTTGAGGTCTTTCTCAAGCTATACTCACTTTCTCCAATAACAGCAAACTTCCTTCAACAAGGCCACACCTTCTAATTGTGCTGCTTCACCTGAAAGTCATTATTTTAAACCATCACACTAGAGAATAATGGCTATCCAGGGTTCTTTCTTTCTGCAGAGTCACAAAGTATAATTGACTCAGATTTTTCAAGGTTCTAATTCTTTCCATTATGGTACCTTCCATTTTATGACAAACTAGACACTGCTGAGTAAACCATTCTCTTAAATGTCCCTTCAACATATATTCACTTGACTGGTTCATTTTTTTTTTCTGGAAAACTCTGATTAATTCTTGTAAACTCAGAAGCAAAAATGCATTAAATAAAATGTTTATTTTTAGGACGTTCTTATGCAAATCTGTACATGGATTTCTGTGACAAAATTAGACAGTGGACGCAAGAAAAAAGATGAATAGATATATTATTGTGAGAGATCTAATTAACAAGATCTTACCATCAAGAAAGGGGTTGGTTTTCTCTTTTGTTTTTATTACAAAGGGTTCTTTTCTCATGTAACTCCTGTTCAACCATTTGTCTATTCCCAATCCCTCCAGTGTGATGTCAGTCTCACTCTATTTCATCTCATTGATCCCCTCCAGCAAATGTCAGGACTTCCCAAGGTGGGTCAGCTCAGCATGGTTCATCAACTCCAGGCAGGTCCAATATTCTCATCTCAATATGAGGGCTGAGTTAGGCACTCCACTCTAGGAAAGCAGCTCCAAGATGCCAGCCCATTTACAGCAAAAGAGTCTGATCCCATGACTTGAGGCTCTACATACTGGCCATGCTAATCTACAGTTGCCTACCCTTGGAGGGCCTAACTTGTTGTAGAACATTTCCAGGGTCCATTTGGGCCAGAAGTTCAGACCTTACCCACTGTGGCTTTTATCCCACAAAGAAATGAATCAGATGCTTATATTAATTTCATACTCTTTGGCCTATGACATAAGCACATTACTAGCTAGCTCTTTCATCTTAATTCAACCCATTTCTAGTAATCTACCTGCCACATGGCCTGGCCCATGGCTCACCTGGATTCCTTACATGGCTCTTCTTCATCGGTCAGATGGAAACTGACTGATTCTCCCCTCCTTCTGCCTGTCTCTCCTTTGAACCTCCACCCACTTCTACAATGCTCCACATAGGCCAAAATGGTTCCTTTATTTACAGAAAACAGTCCCACCACACTTTCTCTTTTCTGACTAATCAAAAAAGTAGGTTTCAATTTCTTTTTTTTCCTTCTTTATTTTGTATTTATCAAAAAAAAAAAACAGTAAAAAGAATTTAAAAAGAACAGAGGACTGATCTCTAAGGTATATAAAGAGCTCAAGAATTTAGATCACAAAACCTTGAATAACCCTATCAAAAAATGGGGTTCAGATCTAAAAAGGGCATTCTCAGCAGAGGAACTACGAATGGCTGAAAGACGTCTGAAAAAGTGCTCTTCATCTTTAGCCATCAGAGAAATGCAAATCAAAACAACTTTGAGATATCACCTAACACCTGTTAGATTGGCTAAGATGAAAGGTACAGATGACAGCCTATGCTGGAGAGGATGCGGAGCAAGGGGAACACTCATCCATTGTTGGTGGGATTGTAAGCTTGTTCAGCCACTTTGGAATACAATATGGAGGTTTCTCAGAAAATTGAGAATCAATCTACCCAAGGACCCAGCAATACCACTTCTGGGTATATACCCTAAAGAGGCACATTCACACTCCAAAGGTATTAGCTCAACTATGTTCATAGCAGCATTATTTATAATAGCAAGAACCTGGAAACAACCTAGATGTC